>VWZN01019701.1:731232-795062 GCA_013396955.1 Regulus satrapa | reverse complement strand
AAAAAAAAAAGAAAAAAAAAGGGGGGGCAGGGAAGAAGTATTATGTCCACTACAAGCTAATCCTGTGGAACCTGACAGATTTACTGTGGACCTTTTCCTCTGGACTTGCAGCTTAATTGGCTCAAAATGGAACAGAGATCTCTTGGGCTCTCACACCAACTGCATTGGCTTCAACAGTTTTTGCCTTTCAGTGCTGACCCAGTAATTTTCATTTTTTGTGAATTTCTCACCGTAAGTGACCCTTTCCCTCACATTCATCATATCATCCTGATAGGCATTATATATATATATATATATATTCATGTAGTTCTGCTTTAATCCTTCTGTTTCCTTCACCTCCCTGGATGTCAGTCTTGATAATTCTTTCCTTGCTTCCTTATTAATAGTTTGTTGGTGACACTGTTCAGTTTGCTAATTTTCCTTTGCAACATCTAATTGAACCTGTTTTTTGCCAGTTTCTACTTTATCTCTCTCCCTTCCAGTCATCAGAAGTGAAGTATTCTGATGCTCTTCCTTGCTCCTCTATTACTTCTAACACCACTTTGAAGCAGTTCTTCATGAAGTTATATTTACAGCCTTTTTCTGCCAGTTTCTCCCTAGCTGCAAATATGAATTGCAGATAATTATTGTCACAAACAAGACTTCAAATCTACAATGAGTCCATGAGCTCTTCAGTGAATTTGCTTTTAGTAGCTCATTCTCCAAGGCCAGGCCTAAATTCAGAGAGGTCAGAGTCTGCATGCATGTCCCAATTCCACTGAGCACCCCACCACTACTGCTGAGTCTATATACAGCCCTGCTTATCAAGCTCCCTCCTTTTGGGAGCAAAATCTGAGCTATATCACACCTTCTGTTGACTCTCCATTTAATTTAACCATGAAGGCACTTGATCAAAGGCTATTTCCTAAAATGTCCCTCTGCAAGGTCTTTATACATGCTAAAAACAGCTGTGAAAGGCCCTCAGCTCTTCTTGTACCCTCCCAGCTGGTGAGGGCAGACACTGGGTCTGGGAATACCTGGGCTCTCCTTTTGACAGTCCTATGTACATCCATGACAGTGCCATTTCTGGGAGCACCCAGCACCCCACAGACATCTGTGTTCAATGCTGGGGTCAGCAGCAGGGCTCTAACACACCTCTGTAGATCTTTTACTGCCTTCTCCTACAGGGATCTTGTCCAAACACCAATTCTGTTTTTGTGCATTCTACAGCTGTACCTTCCTTGCTGTTCTTGGTGCACAGTGATAGCCTGAGTGTCACCATGCTTCTCTACTTCTGAACCAGGCAATACCTGTGCTCTGGTCAGGGCTGCTATTCCAACAATCTTTTCCAGATTTCTCTCATATAGACACACAGTCCTTATGCACAGGAACAGCATGTGGGGCCTTTGCTCAGCCCCAACACTGTCAAACAGGTGGCTTTTAAACAAAGACAAAAATGTATAAACTTCATCAGTCATCACTGCCGGCCTCAAGAAAAAGCACTGCCCTTTCAGAGGTGCCCCTGCCCCAGCCCCTAACCTCCCCCTCAAAAGCT
The DNA here is from genome assembly GCA_013396955.1 of Regulus satrapa. Taxonomy (NCBI): domain Eukaryota; kingdom Metazoa; phylum Chordata; class Aves; order Passeriformes; family Regulidae; genus Regulus; species Regulus satrapa. The sequence goes on along the minus strand of VWZN01019701.1, from coordinate 793,528 downwards.
GACCTCCATTTCAGTCTGCACCACTCCTTGTACTGCAATCACAATTCATCAGCCAGGCTCCAATAGCCATGTTTTCAGTCTATAAATCACCACGCCAGACATCTGCCTGGCTTTCAAAGGAGTTTTGTTCTTCTAGTTGGCTACCACAAACTTTAAGGTACTTGGAAGCCTGAAGCAGCCCTACCACCCCCTCCCAAGCAACTTGTGTTGATTTAAAATGCAAAAGGCGGCTTCACAGAGAGAGCCCAGATGATGATAAAGCACTATTGTTTGTGTCTTTATGGTTCAAGACTCCAAACTCGATGTTTGCGGATTATTCTGAGAGGTAGCTGCTGTCGGGGAGAGACAGAGACAAAGCTGTGTGTCACTGCATGCTGCAGGCCACCTCCCCTGGCCCCTGTGACAGCCCTTACACAGGCTGAATGAGAAGTGTTACAAGATGGTGTCCTCAGCATCCCACAAAGACCTGCTGGGGAAGGGGCCAGCCATCAGAAAGAAGCCATCAAAGGCTGCCATGCCACCTCCCCCTCAGGTCAGGCAATGAGTCACTGAGGTGCTGGGCACAGCTGTATCAAAGGAGCTGACACCTCCAACAGTGGTGCTGCTGCTTGACCTGCTTCTCCAGTAAAAAGGAGGCCCGCCAGCAGCTCCACTGCGGGACACAAACGCTGCAGACAGGCTCTGGATGAGCAAGGGTGGCTTTTAACCATGAATTGCCCTTTTCACCACTCATAAATGTGTGAGGCAGTCTGCAGCCAGCTGCTGAGAAGACAGCCCATGATGTTTCCTGGGTGGCATCTGAGGTAACTTCTGCTCACATTCTTGCTCCTGTAAGGAATGGCTGGGGGATAGAAGCTCTCCTCTGGATTCATGTGGCTTGGGAAGACTGTGTGCTGGGGCAGAGCACATGGAGGAGGGATGCTGGGAGCCTTTCCTGTGCTTCGTTCCCATGATTTAGCACAGCCCGCTGCTCTCTCAGTTTCATAAGCTCCTTATGGATCTGTTTTTACTATTCTAAACAGTCACTTTCCCATCTTTAAATAATTTCTATTTCACTCTATTTTAAAATTATTCCTCTTCCTCACCACCATTTCCATGTTTCCTTCACTATGTTCCCAGTGAGTCTGACACTTCTACATTAATAGAAGACAGTGACCTGTGATAAAAATACATTTTTATAGAGTGCCTGGACAGGAAGCATTACAGGACCTGAGCAGGACATAAAAATATAATAAAATATATGAAAATCCAGCTCAAATAGATTCATTGCCATGAAAACAGAAACAAGTGAGCAGACACCTTGGCAAAGACTCAATTTCTTGTATAGCATTCATGGAAGCAGGCAAGGGACAAAAGCTGTTGCAAAATTATTTGGAATAGGGAAAATAGTAACTGAACTTAGATGACACACTTGGACATTCTGCATTTTGTAAACTAAACCAAAAAGATGGGATAAGAGCTGAAAAATCACCTGTGGGAGTTCATACAACAACGCTGGGTCTGTTGGGCAGTGGAGTCCAAATAATAGATCCGAGAACAAAGTTTGTCTTGACACCACCCAGGAGTCTCCTGCTGAAGTGCAGGCCAGGAATCTGCACCCCAGCCATGATGAGAAGTGGAGAGACCAGGGGAGAAGGTGCTGGACAGAAGAACTGGCCTTGAGGTGTGGTTTTAATTGCACTGATCTTCCAGCTCACATTTGAAACTGAAAGCACCACCCCAGTGCACTTCCAGCTTTCCAGGGCACACTGAGGAACAGAACAGGGTCTCCTCCACCAGCTCTGCCTGGACACACCCTGGCCAGAGTACACTGAACTACCCAGGAGAGAGGGTAAAGAAGCTATCCAGTACTAAATTGGAGAAATTAACTGTGAGAGCATTCCCAGGCACAGGAGAATCCATACATGAACAGAGTCCCAAGACCACACACTTCTCCTTGACTATTAACAGTGATCAAGCTCCAGTGCATCTGCCTCCTTGCAGAGCCTTCTCTTCTGGGGTAGGAAATGTCTGGCCAGCCCTCAGGAGCTGGAGATCCTGGAAGACTCAGTGCAGGCAGCTGGCTTCTGGGATAGCAATAGCAGCACAGTCTTGGACCTTGAGAGCTTTTACTCCTGCAGGGAAAGCACAGGCTGAGCTAAACTGTGGACAGGGTATGCTTGTTTCTCCTTTTGGAAATTAAGCTGCCAGTGCCACAGAGCAACAGGAAAAATCAGATTCATTTCCACAGAGATTTTATCACCTCAGTCTTGGCATGTGAGAGGCATCTCCACCCAACTGTGAGCAAGTGAGTGCATTTTGCTGGCTTTTTTTATGTAATCAGAACTAATTCCTTGGAGATGAGTCACAGGGTTTCAAGTGTATCCAGAGAGATGTCAAGCAGCCTCAAGTGTAAATCAGTGACACACCTTGCTGAGAGGACTTCTATTCACCAGCAGGCTCATTCTTCCCTGCAGATACCAGGAAAGGGAAAGGTCTTGAGGGATATTACCCAACAGACTCCCACAACCCACACACACATGTGTGGCATCTCCAGACCCAGAACACTGCTGGTGTTTACATTTCCTCTGTAAAGACAGTGATGTTTTCAGGGTGGAGCTGGAGTGTTTCCCTGCAGCTGCTCTCTAAGCTTAAACAGTGAAGATTTTCAGACATTCAGACTGGAGGAGCTTAGCAGTCATTGAAGAGATTTGAACTTCAGAAATAGAGGTTCTGCCCCATCAAAGCCCAGTCTAACTGCAGGGGTTCCTACCTGTGGTGTTCATTGTGGTGGAACAGCTGCATCCCACTGCAGCAGTTTCAATGCTGTGATGATGCTACATTAAGAAAACCTGTTCCATTCCCCTGCCAGGAATGAACACTCCAGTCTCCATGAGTCTGCAGGTCAGAGGACAGAGATGATACTTGCATAATTTCAAGGCATAGCTGGCTTTAGTAGCTCCTTTAGAGGCTGAAATGTAGAGGAGGGCCAGGAAGAACTAGGCCTGGACACAACTCCAGACGTCCAAAGTAACACTGAGAAATGCTCTTGGACCTTTGAGTGTCAGAGCCAATGGAACAGACAAAAACCTAGGTGGAGCTTGGTTCTGGATCAGTTTTCTTCCACTAATGCCAAGGGCAAGGTTTGACACGAGGTACCAGGGCAGGCCAGCCTCCTAGTTTGCAAACTGTGCAGGTCTTCTATCAAGCAGCTGCTCCCAGTCTGGAGTGGGGCAAATCTCTATTTCTGCATTCTTTGAAGGCAAATGCAGAAGACACAACCCAGCTATTAAGCCCTTCACCTTTCAACTTCACCCTCAGATGACTAACAATTACCAGCTACCATTAATATTAAATAGGAGAGAAAGAAATGTGATCCTCTCTTTGCTCTTCACATTCCACAATATCACAAACAATTTGTCATATTGGGAGGGGCAGAGGCAGGAGAAGCATTAATTATTGATACTTGGGAACAGATGGCTTTTCTTGTCACAGGGCAGTGAAATGTAAGAGGAGCCCATGGGTGAGGATGTGAGGATTAGATGGGCAGACACATATCAGGTAACCAGCCTTCAAGGGGAACAGGAACCTTCCTCCTAGAACCAGTGCTGCTGAGCTGCAGAGCTCCCAACAACAAACAAATCTACTCACTGACATCTGAATTACTGAGGCTTCACCAGAACCTTTCAACGCTCCCTCACCTCTGTACAGAACATCCTGGACACGATGACTGATGGATTCCAGACAGCAGAGGCCTGGAAAATCAGGCACCAACTGCTCTCTCTAGGAGACTTTACTGGTTGCATTTCATGTGTTCACCCTCATCTAACTGTCCTGTGCCACACAACATCTACTCCTGAGACCACAAGCAATGTCCAAGAATGACCTCCTCCAGTCTTCCAATGGCCTTGGATCCCATTTAGAGTCCTGGCCTCCAAAATCAGAGATCCAGGTGATGTGGACCTGCAACTTCAACCAGAGACTCTGTTATCCAACTCTTTTTGCCAACTTTTCCCACTGATTCGTGTAAGGATGAAAAGCCAGAATACTTAATTTTTGTCAGCTCCAGCGGTGTCCTTGAGGGCAGAGACACATACCAGGTTGTAAAACTAGCTTGGTAAGGACACCGGCTGTGGGTGTCCCACTGTCCAAAAGCTGACTGTGTGACTGACATCCTTATAAGACAGGAGGAACAACTGGGCAAGAGTGACTCTCCACCAAAGGCAGCTGATTCACCAGAGTGCAAACAGTGGCACCAAAAGCTTCTCCTGAAACTTTTTTGAAGAATCTCTGTACTCACTGCTGGATTCCGGTATCTGCAGCCATTTCCACTCTGGTGTAGCCATCTCTTTGCTGGAAGACTACGGGACCAGCTGTACAGCCTTGGACCTGGGCCTGTCTCTGGAAGTGGTTGTAAGCAGATGCCCAGAACTGGGCATGCCAATGGTGATTCCTCCTCTGCTACTGCCAAAGTTTTATTCCTTAGCTATTTTCCATTCAGGGATTTCACAAGCCAGACATCACTTCAGTTCAATTTACTTCTCTGCACATACCCCTTGAATCCTCAAATAGGCACTCTTTTCCCGAGCAAGGACTGATTAAATCCATGGTTACTCCACTGAGCTCTCTTTTGGCTACTCATTGGCTCTCTTGCCACCTCCACAGGCCCAGAAGAGGTACCTCAGGACCACAATGTCAACTCCCTTGGTATAATGAGGAGCTCCTCACAGACTTTTCCTAAGCTCTCTTCTCTTAGCCTCTGAGAGCTTGTTCCAAAGTCTCATTACTCTGATAGTTAGACAAACTCTTCCCATTTCTCAAGCTGACTAATCACTGATTTATAATTCCTCTCAGTCTGCCTAGGGTCATGCAGCCTGCATCCTGTGAGAGTACTAAGACACGTACAGTCTTGTGATTTGGAAAAACACAACTTCCCAGCTCCCCTCCTGGTCTGAATCAATGGCAAAATGCTTGAGGTGAACAAATGCCAAGTGCCAAGAGACAGCTACTGTCCATGAACAATACAACTTTTCGCAGTGTGGAGTAGGATAGAGCAAGTTTCTTTACGCAGTGAAGAGGGAGAAGCAATCTTAGGAAGACCTGGGCCACACCTGTGCTAAGAAAGAAAGAACTCTTCCAAAAAAGCCTCAAACCTTCTCACTATAGAAGCTTTGACCAGTGACCAAATTTTCTCTAGTTTGGTACAAAAAAATGGACAGACCTCAAGGCATCTATACTGCTGCATTATACCAATATGAGAGCTTTTGTTCCTCCAAAAATGCTGTTTGTCTCACAGTGATAGTAGCAGAAAATGTGTTCAATGTGGGCCTGTCTTTACAGAGCAGCTCCCACAGAGCCCAGGTGTGTTTACACCAGTGAGGTGCTGCTGAACAGTCAGCCCAGAGTTCAGGTACACGGGCTGATCTCACCTCCCCCATGCCAGAGGAGGGGACCATCTTGCAAAAGAAGCCCACAGATTAGAGAGCAACACAATGGATCCAAAACCAGGAGAAGGCACATCTTTTAAACCCCAGAGCAGAATTTCTCCCTTTCACACTTGAGTTAACATTTATATGAATCCTTTCCCTGCCACTCAAAGAGGAAATTACATTATATACACATTCCAGAGAACGTTTCCCAGCAGTAACAACCATTTTTAACATACATTGAGCTTGGGAGAATGTCTAGAATTTTACAGGCAAACGCATGGGTGGAGCTGTGTTTTGATCCACACAGGAAAGCTGTAAGCTGACATCACAATCCCAGTCAGGCTCTGGAGTCGAGGTGGCTGGCGGGCTTGGGAGGAGGATGTGCTTGGCAGGAGCTCCCTACCTCTTTGATGGCAGACATCTTGATGTTCTCATAGTAGTGCAGCGGAGCATTGGGTGAACTCATGTCATAGCCAAACCCAGCCACCGCCACCTCATCACAGTTGTGCAGCGCCATGGTTATTGCTACGCTTCCCAGGGTGGGGATGTTCTGAGAGGAGAGAAAGCAGGAATGGAAGTCATTAGCAGGTTGCCATTTTTTAAATCAAAGATTTCCTCTTATTGTCTCTGCTCACAGGGGCAATGCTGCTACTAAGCAGAAAATCAGGAATGTGGTATTTGGCTATATTCAACCTGCCACCTTGCAGGGTTGATAGCCTCCCAACTTATACAAATGCAATGATGAAATTAGTGCAAATGGTCAGACTCCCACAACTTCGCTGTCCTGAGAATAGGACAGCGATGAGCTGGAGGATGAATCACAGTGGATACATTAGCTTTCTGAAATTAAAACAGACATAGGCAGTCAATTACAATGTTAATGCATATTACTGGCTTGCAGCTAGGCTAAGGAAGAATTCTTATCCCAAACAGGTCACCATACAGGAGCAAAAGTGAGGAACAGCACAATCCTTATTTTACTGATGGCAAAAGCAGTTTAAGGTTGTTAAATAGCTCTGGGAGATGGAGACATCTGGCAGCGTGTTCCAAGATCCCTTCCTTTGCTCAGGGGCACCTTGACAGTGAAGGGGCACTCTGGCCTGAACCATTCCCTTCAAACCATACACTGGTAAAACAAGGAGCAGTGGGAAGCCAGTCAGAGGTGGGTGGTAGCATCCAGGGGACACCACAACTCGTCCTTTCCCATTTGCTGACCTGCAATTTGCACTGAGGTTCAGCCTCAGCCCTTCCCATTTCACTGGGCTCTGCTGAGGCTCTATGACAGCAGTGCTGTACAGCTACAACTCCTCCTGGGTGTTCTGCTGGGACAGCAAAGTGTTTCCAGTGTAAAATCCTAGCTCACTGACTTTTCTAGCTTTCCTTTAGGGAGATAAATCCAGAGGCGACTTTGCCCCAGGGGCTAGGGAGAGGCTGAGAAATCCACCCACCTCTTCATTTGTAGAGCATCCAACACTGGGAGTATTGGAAAAACCACAAATTCAGAGGACATGATCAGACAGTCACCAAGGGTGACAGCTCTTAGCTGAGATGTAGAAACTAAGTTCACACTTACATTTTTCATTCACAGTGGTTTACTCTGAACTGGTGGGCAATGCTATTGCATGCTTAAAAAGGTTGGGAACAATGTTTTGAGTTTCTGCTTCTCATTCAAAAGAACTGTTTTTCGTCAGCACATGAGCTTGCTCCCTTCTGATCGCCTGACTAGTCCAAAGAACAATGTTCTCCAAGCAAAGAATGCCACCCATATCCTGGCTGAGATGAGCATAGCTGGGAGCATAAGCTCATGTGTTATGTAGAACTCGACTAGAGTACACCAAAGTTACTCCAATCTGAAAACAAACAGGCAAAAACTGCTTATGGCTAAATCAATGAGACATTAAGTTCAAACATTTACATCACAACAGTAACAGAGCATGTCTGAAATAACAAGATCTTTCTACATTCTGCTGTTCCAGCTCTAGATGTTGGGAAAACCAGTAATTTTATTATTGCTGCTTAATTTCAGTTGATACTCAAAAAAAAAAATAATTACTGGTTTTATTCTAGTTACTTTAGTTAACTGATAAATCATTGGTAGCCAAAAAATATCAAGTAGGGATTTCAAAAAAATGGAAAAAGTTTATTAGGCAAGGATAAAAAACATTGCCCCAAATTTCAAAATATCCAAGAACATCCTGTCTTTCCAGACATGATAGTTTCAATTCTGAATTCTCAGCTTTATGTTTTGCATAGAAGATGACATTAGTATGTCGCTGGAATTGCATCAGCTGGTAAGCGGACGTGCCACAAAACCCTTTCCCTCAGCTGAGCTGTAGTTACAGTGTCCAAAACACAGTGAGTAAATGGTTACATCCTTGAGACTGTGTCGTCACTGGGAACATGATGGTGTTAACACCACCCACACTTGCACTGGGCCCATTCCCACGGTACTGCTCAAGGGAGACACAGGGTCTTTGCCTGGAGGGAATTTCACTGGCCAAGTTAACATTTAAGAGCTAACTTTCTAATGTGAGTCTTGCAAACCACAGAGAATTAATCACGCTACCCAACCTTACGGGAGGACTGCCAAACTTTCTTTCAGGCATACTCTGTTTGGAGAATAACAGTAGACAGAAATTGAAAGTGAACTTTCCTTTGGCCGCCAAATATCTGTCTGGCTTTATTCTTTCTATAATACAGCCAATGGTATTCATGGAAAAATAGGAGGTAATTTTCTCATCTGCTTCTGTTCTTTAGTAGTTCCTGACATGCCACTATCTTAGTACCACCTGCTCCGCTCTCAAAAATGATTAAAATACCAGAGACTACCCACCTTCCTGACCTCTTCAACTCGAGTAGATGTATCTGATGTGGCCCCTACAACTATCAGAAATGTACAGGGTGTCCTTAGCAAAACAGTTTTGCATTACCCTAAAAATCACATCTGGAAACTGATGATCTGATGACAGTTTCTTAATTAAACTATACCTTATTGAGGTTAGCACCCTCCAACACTGCAGTACCTGTAGTTTAATTTGTGTCCCCCTTGAAAACAGAATTCTGCAGCCTTCAGTGGTGAGATGCAGCCTCACATCTCACTGCTGCAGTCAGAATCCTCTTGGCTAGAGAGGTACCTCTTGAAAATACTGTCAAAATTATCACCCCTGCTATTTACTGAGGGCAGTAACTATTAGAGCAGCACAGGGGTGCTCATAGAAACTTACCCATAGTAAGTGGTGTAGATAACGGCACTTGCCTAAGAGAAGAGCATGGTACAAAGTGTGTGTACACCCACATGTGCCCAGATCACATACACGTAACTGGGCACTTGCTCTAAAGTGCTTATATTCTTTAAAAAAAAACCCCAAAAAAACCCCAAAAAAACCCTCACCAACAACAACCATCAGAGGGATTAATCTGTAACTGGGTAACTTTTTCTTGAAGAAAAAGGAGTTGCCTTGAACAAAACTATTAAAAAAGCACAACTGTTGATTAACTAAGTGTCATTAGTAAGTCAATATACTTTGGTCCTGATTTGGTTTTAAGCTACAGAAACTGAGCCCTCTTCTCCTGTGGCAGTCTGCTGAGATTCTGCCACTCCTTCCCCCGGCTGAAAATGAAGCACTGCCTCATGCCCAGCTCACAGCATGGGAAAAACAAGACCTTGTATGATCTAAGGATATGTCCCAGGCTGTGGTGCAGAGAATGCAACAGAACAGCACTCTCCAGGTCCAAGGGAAAGGGCTCTCCCTCCTTTTCTCTTAACAAAGAAGTGGCAAATAAGAGGAGACGTATTAGAGAGGAAGTGGGATTAACTACTCCCTGGCTGCACCTACACAGCTTCCAAGCTCTCCTGATGGCACATATAAATTAATTAGCTGCTAACCTCTCATCTGAACTTAATGGACCATATACAACCTATGGGGCAAGCTGGGGGACAAGTCACTCCAAAAGAAGTTAGGCATCATGGACATGGCTGTGCCAAATCTGGCTTGCTATGCCCTGCACAATGTGTCAGTGCCACCTCACCACACACACCCTTGCCCCAAAGACATACCGAAGCAACCACCACGCCTCCTGTGTTCAGTTATGAAAATAAAACTCTCTTAAACCACTGAGCAGGCCTCTTGTTATTTGAGGCCTTTGCTAAGACAAAACCCCTCAAATTCCACTGTCTTGTCTCAGGACTAATAACCTAGTGTTAGACCAGCTGAAAACCTGTCTTCCTGCTCATGGCCCTCTGTGTGCTTGGGTGTTCCTGTATCACCAAGCAGTGCTGCTTTCAACGAAATGGTCGAAGAGCTGCATCCAGTGCTGAGGCAGGAGCCTCTTGGGATGCCTCCCAGCTGCACAGAGACTGCCCAGTACAGGTTAGACCAGGGGCTGCCTGGTCTAACATGACCGTGCTCCAACATGATCACTGCTGCAAATGCGGCCATGATGAGTCTCTGACCTGAACTGGTGCCCAGCAAGCAGTGTGAGCTGGGAATGGCAAAGACCAGAAATCACTGGCAGCCCTCTCCCCTTGTCAGTTCTCTGCCACAAGCGTTGAGCTTGGCCTTGCAAGCTCTGCATCACCTGCTGTGTGTCAATGGTTTCTGTCCAGGCTGGGGCCCATGGAAGGACCACATCCCCTCTCCAGCACCTGTAAACAACTACAAGAGCAACCTCACTGGATAGCATGTCCACATTTTCAAGCCTGGCCTGCTTGTCTAAGACCAAACATATGAAAAATGCAATATCTAATATAATGCTCCCCAGAGATCAGCCCTTTGCCTGGTCTCATTTGAGAGAACACAGCTGACAGATGAGCCAGGGATGACACTAAATGGCCATGTGACAAACAGAAGCAGAAAACACAGCAGTGGTGAGTGACACGTCACCACAGTAGAGCTGGGTAAAGCCTGCTCAAGCCTCTGGAGCATGGCTCCTTCTAGGGGTACCTGTCCTCTACAGGTAAGGTGAGCACATGCATGGTGGATCTTGGTGAGAAAAGTGTAAAGGCAAGAGAGGCAAAGATTTCTGTCTTGTGCTGTGTCAAGGACCACAGCAAGCTCTGTGCAGTGCAAACACAGCCAGTTTGTACTACCAGGTCAGGGGACCAGAAATGCCTTTAGCAGTGCAGGCATAGGACAGACTCTCCTAACTGCTCCTACACTGTTCTCTGCTGCAAGCATGAAGACAAAAGGCTTCACCTCAAGACATTGATGTTTCATCTTCTATTCTGCCCTCTGGAGAGGCTTTAAAGACTGACTTCTACTCACATAAGGAAAGAAGTCAGTCAGCAGAAATGAACACTGGAACTCCTCTGGACTCTGTTGAGGCTGACCATTACCTCGTGGGCTTGTGCTGAAGATCCAGTGCTGGTGACTGAACCAGGGCTGGAACTGCTCTTTGCTTGGTGCATGTGAAAAGCTCTTGCTGCTTTTCATTCCATGCCCGGGTCATTCCTGTGTCACTGCCTGCTGGACTGGAAGGAAATGACTGCTGTAAATCTGTTTTTAGAAATATTTGACTCCCTTAATATGTTAAATGAATTCCAGTTATTTATGGGATTTTACTTAGTTCAGGGTAAGACTTACAGGATTGTTCAGACTATTCCAATTGTTACCTTTTTCAATAAAAGGGTAAGTGTTAGTGAAGAATAAACTCGCTGCAAATAATATTGCACCTGGATATTTAAACTGGTTTGAATACTACATTAAATAATTTGAGGAAAAACCCAAAAATTTGCTTACCTGGGAAAAATTCCTGCCTTAGTTTTATCAGTTACAGACCTGATCACCTGATAATTTGTGCCACCTCAAGTGTTCTCCTTTCTGCCTCACACCAGGCTCAGGGCTCCCAGAGGAGCCAGAAAGACACTTGCAATGGCTGCAATGGCTCTGAGGACTACTGACTAGACAGGACACTTCACTACACAGCCAAAGGTCACAGCAGTGACCATCCCTAGGGGTGTCTGTGCACCCAGCAGTGACACCTCTGAGCTGATGCTTGTGCTTGTCCCCCAGTAAACTGCCTGCAGTGTTAGGGGTGCTACTACAAGCTTGAACCACCAGCTGCAATAGCAGTGATGGCTGATTTCAAGCTCCTAAGACCTGTATAAACAGAACTGTGATGAACAAAAATCACATTTGGCTAGTGAGAAAGCCACCTTACATCCACACCTTAATAGAATTCTTTAATCAGAGAAAGGATATTAACTAGATCTTTTTTTTTTGTTTGTTTGTGCTAAACCATCTTCAGGCATTAACAATTATTTCACCCAGATATTGTTAGCAGCCCAAAATTTGTTCTTTATCATCAGCTTATCCCAAGAAAGAGAAGCCCACTTACAGTATGGAACAGCTCTCCCACTCCTAAGACTTCAGCAGGACTGAAGAAAACTCCTGAAAAGCTTTACCAGTCCCAGAGAGAAGTCATTATTCATTGTGGGTGTGAGTTTTGCTCCTTGCTAAGACTTTTGGCTACCACTGCCATGAGTGCAATCAAAATGCACATCTGAATTGTACCCCATTACTATACTCCAGGATCATCTGGCCCAAATTATATTATCAAAGCAGAGGATGTTACTACATTCACTCTTTATTGAATCCTGGGAAAAGCACTTTGAGATCAGCCCCAAACTATTTTACTAGCTCTGCTCAACCTTGGTGAAAAAGCCCCCAAATTACAAAGTTAATTGGCAGCACATTGTTACCATATGTGGTGTGCAAGAGAAGCACTGAAGTTTATTTAGGCATCAGAACCAAAGCAGAGTGGAATATTACTGCTCTTTGTGAGGATTTTGTGCTGGCCTTGATTAGGAAGGCATCCCCAGCCTTGATCCTCCTCCTGCGTGCAGCCTGCCCAACACAGCACAGCACACTGCAGCACGGGGGCACCAGTCTGCCTCCAGCCCCATTTCCCAAGAGAAACTCAGGATACACTGCTTGCTGTGCTTTTGCTTACCAGTCCTCAGCATTTTCCTTTTCCATGTTCATATGCTTCTTGAGTAAAGCCTTCCAGGCTAGCTCTCCTGGCTAAAGCACAACCCCACACCCAACCAGCCACGCAGCTGCTGGGTCACAGATTTGGAGCAATCCTCCCAGCTGCCCCACTTGTCTGGCTGGATCTTTCACAAATATTCAATAAGAGATGGATTCTCGGTCTACGAGCTCTGATTCCCATTCCTCCCATTTAAAATCTGAGCAAAAAATGTAGCAAATTTGTATCACCAGGGGCTTACTCAGACTCTTCCCTCTTTACCCTGACAGCAACGGCTCTTGTTGGAGCCTTTGCATTTTAAAAGCTCTGAACTTTGCAGTGGTGCAGCAGAATTCACTGAAGTGTGAAGTCCCAGCATTTCCATGACAGCAGTCCATAGCTGACGTTTGCAGTAAAATTGTAGCCACAGGCCAGAAATTCTCTCTGTATTTAAACTCTGAGAGAATCCCTGTATTAGGTCCTTGCACAGACTGCCCAGGCTCTACTGACATCTCAGCCCCACACAGGCACCTGCAGAGCTCCTGTTGCCCCACCTGGAAGAATAAACCACAACTCACACAGTCTACTAGGCATCACGGGCAAAGACTGCTTGCCTTAAAGAACCATAAACTATTTCTAAATGTTGAAATGGACTTTTGTGAAGTGAAACATCAGGATTCAATTAAAATGCCTTCATTTCCCAATCTGATGTGTGTTAAACAACCTATCAAAAACTCATAAACTTCAGTTCACAGCATTTTCATTTCCGGATTCTCTCTTCTCCTTTCAGTTTAAGTAATAACTTGTGTATTAAAATAACGTGTTTTAAAATAAAAACAAATTGGAGGAAAAAAAAAGGTATGATTTTTTTTGTCCTTTATTGGGACAGCACTCCTGATTTTCTGGTAGACACATCAAGACCACATTGTTCTAAGGCTAAGTTCTGGAGAATGCAGAGAGGTGAAGTAAGTTAATTCCTAGATGACTGGAATATTTGCAATAAGATACCTTCAGTGCACAGAACAAAAATCCAGAGTTCCCAGAATCCCATGACAGCTTCTGTACACACCAGTGCATTTTTCAAAAGGCCCTTCCATGTGGCTGAATCTGTCTGCACATCTTGCACTTTGTATTTTGAGAAGGAAACGTCTTATCTCCAGGCACCCACCCATCTGACTTACACAAAACAAAAGTCTCTAATATTTCAGAAGTCTTCATGATATAATTAGAACATGGAAAATGAGGCACTATTCTGTCTAGTCCAAATCCCTGCTGCGACATAGCAAATCTCCTGCACTGATAGCAATGGAAGGACAATGTTGGGGCAGACCAAGCAGACCTTGTCCAGCAAAAGTGCTTCTCTCTGAGTTTGTCAGCTGTGCTAATGTGCCCAAAAATGTCACGTGTGGGCTCTATCAACAACTATATCACATGTGTACACGAGCAATTTACCCACCCAAGTAATACTTACTCTAATGGTTGATACATTACGTAGAGCAAATATAAATAGGTTCTGAGGACAGTGTTGCAATGTGAGATAATCCAGAAAACCCAAGTCACCACCTACTCCAACACTAACACTCCAAAAAGCTGCACTGGGGGTGAGAGATATGAGAATGACTATCAAGGAATTTTCTTAATAAATATGAGCTAAAACTGTGGTTTGCATTGCTTTCTTTTGTGAGCTTTTACATATAAAACTTGCTGGGATAAGACCAGGATTTCTTACCGAAGGCCTCATAAAGCAAACCTTTACCCTCTTCTACTATAAGCTTTGGATGCAACTTCACAGTGGCTTTCAAGGCACTGCTAAAGTGTTGATGATCCCCCCAAAATCCTTGGATCAGGAAGGTTCTTGCCTGGGTCTGAAGGAGTCTGAGCAGCCACTGTAAAAGAGCCAAGTCCCTCCCTTTCAATGTCCAGCAGTGGAGGCCCAAAGGAAAAATAAGAACAGTGTAAGCCTCTGCTGCTGTTTTGTCTCCCATCCTTCTCTGAGGTTTTGCTTCCCGTGCTTTATACCTACCCCTCTGCCCATCAGGCCGTTGTTGAAAGGCAGGCCAATGAAGCTGAAAGCTGCCTCCTGGATGAAGTAGGGATTCAGGATTCGTATCTCGTGAGGTTCCCTTGGGACACGGGTTGCCACCGACTTCCAAAAGCCATCAGAGGCACTCTGGTAACAAAACCAAAAACAGAAACAAAAACAGAGAGGAAAAAGAAAGATAAAGCAACAAACAGAATTATATACAAAATATAGCATATTTCTATTATTTTATTTAAAAAATTAAAATACACTACTGCATCAGTTCCCATTGTCCCTGCTCACTGCCACCGGGCAGTAGCATAACACTGCAGGGGACCTGTGTCTCTTGGAGAGGTGGCAGCAGCATGGACTGATGCAGTTGAGCTAGTCTGGATAGTAACTGTGAGGAAGACAGACAGGCCAGGGCTTCAGCACGAGTTACCCTCTCCCCGGTGCCATCTTTTCACTCTTTTTGGCACTTCAGCTGGTTTGATCCATGGATTAAGCATTCCAGCACATCCTGTGATCACTCCCACCTGCCTCCAAGGAGATACACCATTGGATAGGAAATGCTTTTAAGAACATTCAAAGAGATAAAAATGACCACACAGACCTACCTGCAGTGGGAACTACATGCTTTCCACTTTATCCTAGATTTGTCCTCCCTGTTAGGTTTTAGCTAAAATTAAGGAATTAAGCTGTAAGCTTATAGACGTATCACCTTGTCCTGTGAACAGTCATGAATGCTCACAGTACAAGGGGAAAAAATAACTGAGTATGTCTATTATTTTTACCCAATTCAAGTTTTCACTCTGCAAACACGAAAGAACAGTGACCTTGTGTGCTGCACTCCTAGACAGCCTTGCCTGGGGAGGGGCTTGTGCCACTCAGCCCCATGACTTCCCATCCTCACTCACTGATGGTTTTGCATCATTGCTTCCCATCCCTGACACCTTTCTAGGTGTCAGCAGGTATAGCACAGAGTACCCCCAAAATAACCAGTGGCTCTGTGCTCACAGGACTTAAGGAGTAATTGTGTTCCAATGCTTCACTTCTGTTTGGGTTAATTCAGAGCAAGGCACAGGGAGGATGGAAGGAATTTTAATCTGCTGACCAGCATCTTGGGCAGGATAATCTGATTGAACACCTACTTCTTGAAGCACTGAGCCATCTTCACTGAGATCTCCATGACAAGAAACAGACACTACAGAAAAAGGACACACTCTGGAATTCATTATATACGCCAGGTTTGGGTTTGTTGCAGCTTAGCAGTGACTTTACAGCTGCTCTCAAGGCACTGATGAAAATGTTGATTATCCACTGCAAAATCCTCAGGAGCTTTCTCTGCACAGTAGTGATCACCCCTGCAATTATGGACTGTAATTCTGCCTCAGCCAATGCCTGCTGCACTGTATTGCGCTCAGCTCCTGTGAACTCTCACACTGTGTGTTGCTAAACACCTTCCAGAGTGGTTTTTTTATGGAACAATCCCGTGGATACCTTTAGCTGCTGAATTTCATATCCTGAAATTGAAACTTTGGCAGATGGCTCGTGCTACAAAAGGCATTAACAGAGCAAACCTGAGGAGGCTGCACACCATCGTCCAAACCAACACCCCAGGAAAGCCAAATCCCACAGCTATCCATGCCCCCACAAAACTGCCCAAACATAATACGCTTTTGACAACCAGGACAAGCATCCCATGGGTTTAAATTCACATTTCAACAATGGCCAAGTGCCCTTGGGACCCTAAATGGAAACAATTCTTAATTATCACTCACGTTATTTCATCATAGCAGAATTAGAAAGAATGCCTAGTGTCAAAGTAGTTTAACACTTCCCACTATAATAAGACATTTTCAGCCATTGAGTGATCCCAGCATTAAAAAAAAAACAGAAAAAAAACTTTACAAATATTAATAAAGTCCAACATCCCTTTGACCAAGGGATTTGAGGGATTTGGTATGCCAGCTGGGTTTTGCCTCCCTGTGAAAATTCATTAAAAATTGGATAAATATTAAACCTTAGGAATTTCCTTAGGGTATATGTAAAGTAAAGACTTTTCAGTTCCAGGAAAAAAAATAAATTCACAGACTCTGCTTGCATTAAGCATGCTCCAGGTCTCACAAAAATGAAGATGATAAACAAAAATCTTGAACAGCTACTCATTCAGTGAAACCATCTTATCATGGGCTTAAGCAGGAACACCCTGGAAAAAAAAAGTTTGACCTTGAAACTAAAATAAATTTATAAGTTCAATTATGATTTCACATACAACTCTAAATATGGTATTGCCCAAATTTTGTGAACAATTCAAGCCAAAGGTCTGCAAGCTATTTAAAGTGGACAGAAGATGCCTTTCATTTGGACTTACACTCAATAGAGATTCTACATAAGTTCTGGGATTTAAGTAGATTTTACATGGCTTTTACATTACACAAAACTGTTAAATAGAACAGAAAAAGAATAAAAGTTATAAACATTTGAGAGTTTTATTCCTTGCTGCTGCTGGAGCTGTTCAGAGAGAAATAACCACCACTGTCCATTTTCCCAGCGCTATGTGAACCATGAGGACCATACCTGGGCTCCTCTCAGCTAGTGCAATGCCAGTGCAAAATAAATGTGGGTGCCTATCCCTAGCTGGAAATACAACCAGTCTGGTTTACTCCCTTCTATTCAGCTGTTTGTCCTGTTGTTCCTCATGACAATTTCCTTAAGCATTTCCTTCACACTGCTCTGAAATTGCTCTGAATTCTCTCTTCTGTCTGATTTCTATTTGCTCTGTCTTCTTTCCTGAAACTTTCTGGGCAGTTCCCCTGAGATTAGTTTTGAGGGACACCCGGGGTACTCTTTCATTTTGGTGCATTTTCCCACTGTAGTTTCTAAAACAATTGTAGGGAGGAACACAGAGTCTCAGTAGGCAGCTCTCACTACCCTGTGCAGCACGAAAGAACCAAAAACCATTTTTTTGGCTTATAATTACAGAAATTCCAGCCTTGTGGTTTGGCTCTCCAAGCCCTGTAGTCCTGAGCTCCCTTCTGAAGCGCTGTGGTTTTGTTCTGCAGCTGGTCACGGGCACACTCCAGAGCGCAGCACCAGCCCTGCAAGCCCCGGGGCTGCTCCCTGACAGCCCCTGCTACGGCTCCAGCTACCGCTGCTGCCTGGGCTGGATGTTCAGCCTGATTGCACCCAGATGTTCAGAGAGGTTTCCAAAGCAGTTTCTTCCCTTTGGGGAATGCTGTCCCTTTTTTTGGCAGGAGGAGATCCGAGGAGCAGCAGGCATCAGGAGGGAGGGCACGCTTTTCCTGCCAGATTCGGGAGCTCAGACTCGCAGCTGGAGGCTGGGAGCATCCTCTGTTTTCTGCTGCAGTGCTTAAGGGTGGACTTGTCATGGTGAAATAACTCCTGTCCTCATCAGCACAATGACAAACAGTCAGAAAACGAACCTGAAAACGGCTTAGGCAATGTTCCCACAGTGCCTCATCATGTCCTAGAACTGAGGTGGAAACCAGAGGGTCCAGGCTGGAAATTGTATCCTCTGTTAAGCTTCCACTGTTATTACTTGTTACTACTGTGCACCCAGAGTCCCAGCCACAAATCAGTATCCACAGTGCCAAAGGAAGTTTATACAACACAAGCACAAGGAAACAAGCATCACAGAGGGGCAGACAGAATATGACTGAAGAACAATGGCCCTATGAGTGCCGTGGCATTTTTAAGCAATTTGGACTGTTTTCAAAATTGTATAATTGCAAAGGACATCACTAAAGGCTTTAGAGGAAAGTATTTTAAAAATACAAAAGAATTTAGATAGGCCAGGGCTTTCAAACCAGTCTCTTTACAGTTCTTATCCAGCAAGAGAGGCAGACAGAGACACCACCTCTACAGACACCACTCCAGGAATACACTGGTACAGACATGACAGACCAAAGATAGCAGATTAGGAGGAAGGCATAAAAAATGGCAGGGCTCACCAAATAGCTCCAGGGACAAGACAATCCAGCTGCAATCCCTCATTCTGTCCATCTGCATAGTACTGAAGGCTAATAGGCACAGCCAGTTATAAACTATTTTTTGTCTCCATTCAGTTTTCCATCTCCTGTTCTCAGATTTACCAAGGCAAAGCACAACATTTGCTAAAATAAAATATGGAAACTCAGAGCTTTAGCCAAGAAGCACCTCAGTGGAAAATACAAACCACTAGAAGGAGGCTGAGTCTCCCACAATAACAACATTTCTAACATACTGAGCAAAAGGAGAGGTAATGCCAGTGCATCCTGATGCTACAGATGCTGCCTCCTTTGTGCCTCTGTGACAGTACTGGATTTAGGAGTAAAGACAGCAGAGCTCATTGAGACTTCTAGCTGTGCTGGGACAGGAAGAACACAAAGGTCAGCTATGTGCAACATGAAATCCAGGTATGCAATACTTTGCTGCAGAGCAACCAAACGAAGAGACCGGAGAGGGAGACTGTGGTAAATGGAGATTCCTGCTCTTTCAAACTCTGCTAACACCAGAAATGGAGAGGAAGAAGGACATGAGGCAAAGAAAAAAAAAAAATCAAGGGATGATGTACCAGTCACAAGACCTCACTGTGCCTGTGAGCACATTGTTAATTAGGATCTCTGCCCCCACCAAGGCTGGAATGTGGTTTATTCTCTACCCGTCATCCACAAGCTCTCACTGTCACACAAACAAGGCACAGCAAAACCACTGCAATCCATCTGCAGAGGCTTTTGAAAGGTTTCTGCTCAGGCATGACTGGATTAGACATGGAAGGTGTGTTTCCACTAGAAAATAACCATCTTATCAGCCAATGCTGCATTTCTGAGCGGTCAAGTAGACACAGAGGCCTAGAAAATGCTCTTCTACAAGTAGTAAAATAAATGAAGTTGCATCATTTGCACTGGTTATCAAAGCAACAAGGAATTTTTAGCAACAAGAACAGAAGTGCTGAGAGCCTGCAGTCTGGGGTAATGGTCAATTTCCAGACCCACTAGCCCACACTTGAAGCATATTTACCCAACTTTCTCAAAGCTAAGGAGAACCCCTCAGCATCCTCTGCACATGGCTCTGACAGCCAGCATTCATTCTGAATGAACTTGTCTTCTGTTTCTAGAGCCTAGAAATGCTCTACAGACTACCTCCACTCTTATCTGTCCCACTTGAAAAGTTCTTACTCTGCCTGAAGTAGGAGCATTGCTCAAGCTTTTCCCTCATCTTCTCTTTGTTCTGCCATCAAGACATGCAGCTCTTGGGCTACTCAACACCATGATACTTCTAACTATCACTTTTGTTTCTTCTCCTGAGCCACCCTCCCCTTGACCAAATCTAAAATCAACTGGCTGTAATTTCCTAGGCCATTCCCCTGTCAGTATGCCCCACCTGCCAGCTGCCTCACAGCACCTAAAAGAACTCCTGACAGGTTATAAAGCCCACAAATTTAGTTTTTACAAATGTTTCTTAGTGTGAAACCCAAATATTTTTTATACCCAGAAAACAAAGGGCAGCAAAAGCACGGTGTAGACAAAAGCACCTCAAAACCTGGCACCACTAGAGTTTTTTTTCATTTTAAAACAACAGTGTTTTCTTCTTTGTTGACAGAACTGAGCTAATAGTTCACTACATTGGCTGGAGATAAGTTTCTTTAGGCTTGATAACCAAGTCAAAAGCCACAAGAGAAAGGAAACTTATTCCAAGCAGCAATTGAAAATTTAAACATTGTGCCAGACATGTAACTTACACATTACCCTGGCTACACATGAAACTGGAAGCTGTCCCGTGCACAGACAGCGGCCCAGAAAGCACCAGCTTCAGTTGTGACAAAATCCACCTGGGACGTGCGGGTGGCACTGGTGTGTCACACACCAGTTTGCTGTAACTCAGCAATGCGCTCATTCCCGTGGATGTCAGGAAGTTTCTGCCCTCTTTACCTGCAAACATATATTGTGAATAAGCAGATAAGCATATTCAAACAGGCCTACTGAATTTCCACAGCTTCATTTGACCTACATAACTGAGTGCTACAGCTAACCCAAATACAGACACGTGGGCCTCCTGTGGGGCTGGTCTGATACCAGCTGCTGTCTTCTGATCCACAGGATTAAACAGCACAAGGCCAAGACCAGCTCCAAGGAGTCAGGAGAGCAAAGCTATTTTTATGACATGTTGTAAATGAAAAGGAATTCCTCTTAAAAAACCCCCAGCATTCTCATGGTTTTATCCATGTAACAAAATGTGAGAGCAAAATATGGTTCACAGTTGTAAGATAACAAAATGCCGTCAAGAAAGATTGTCCTGTGAAGAAAACGGAACTTGGAACACTCAATCAGAGGAGCTGCAGAAAAACTGAAGATTTTTCTGATGAATGCTGTTTCACAAGTTGAGGCATAAACACTGGCTCATATTTGGTGTGTCAGTAGACATGTCTTCTATGTGCAAACAGGGTGATGGATAGACTGTCCTACAGACTCTTTTGTTCAAAATGTAAGCTGGATTTTGAGCCAAAACTTGAAGAAATATTCCTGTTCTGAAATGGCTTAGGAAAGACGGAAGTTTTTAGTGAAAAGAATGGATTTAGATAACTTACATTTGCTTTGTGGTTTTTTGTCTGTGAATAATTATCCTTCAATGAAAAAATATCTAAAGCAGCAGAGTTTCAGAAAAAATCCTAAAGAATAGGTTCTACAACCATCATTACATACAGGGTGTTTTCTTCCCATAAGGGACCAGCTCCTTTACTTCACTCTTATTTTTATGACATAGTTTATGAAATGTCATACTCATCTATTAAAAGGATACCAGGGCTGAAAGGGTCGGATCCATGTGTTAATAACTGCTGAAGTAGGACTGGCTTTCAATTTCAGTTCAGGATTGCTGTTGAGAACACTGACTTTACCATCTTCCCACAAGATTTTTCTTATATCATCATGTATCTAAATGTTTTATAAACCATGCTTTCACACTTAGAGCATCTCTGCAATACTTCGTGTGTATAACATCTCCTCAAGAGGAACCCTCAGTGTCTGTAACCAGACCATTCTTCCTCCTTGCATTTCCTCTCTGCTATCCACGTGTTCTACAGCTCTTACAACTACTCATACAAGGCTGAATGTCTTACATTACAGAAATTAGTCCAAATCTCAGTCTTCCCTCTCCACTAGATAGACAGCTGTGTTCTAAGCAAGCCAGGATATAATTATGTAATTAAGGATAACATCTGCACAGGAGAACTCAATTAACATTGAAAACGCAATGTTATTTTTTTGCTTTTTTTAACTTTTGGCAGCTTGAATTCTATAATCATACAGCACTAGAAAAAGTCTTAAAGTGGCAGTGTTTTAGGAATTTGCTGCCAGTTATAAACCCTTCCTTTTTCTGCTGTCCCCATCACTCCTGCTCTTGCCAGACCAGGCTATTGCTGCTTCACATTGTCTAGATGGCTGGGAAGAGGAAAAGGGGTTCCTGACAGTCCAGGAGATATTCCTTGCTCCCTGATCTGCTGCCCTTGCCCCAAACTCTTGTGAAGAAGTAACTGATGAGAAAATCCCACTTGGTTCTTACATCCCTGAAGATATTGCATTCCAACTGACTGTGTGGGAAAACACCTGACAGGCAGGACAGGGGAAACACAGTAGGACTGACTATGCCTGGCACTGGCAGCATCTAACAGCCCCATGGAATGTTAGACCAAGCCCTGGGATTTCACAGAACAGCAGGAGCCACACCAGGCTGAAGAACTGAACAACCTCAGCAAAATAGGGTGGGAGGGATTTGTGGGTTTTTTTTTGTTTTGGTTTTGTTTTTTTTTTTTAAACAGGGATACAACTGTGGATTTTCAGTAGCCTCATCTTGACACAGCTGAGTTATTTCAGCTGAGCTTTCAAGCTGTGCCAAACATGTGGCATGGAAAACATCAGCTCAAAGATGCCAGACTAATAAAATAATAAGGCATTTCCTCCATTGCTTATAACAGAAAACATGAGGTGATCCCAGCCATGATCCCACCTAGAAGCTCAGCTACCTGCTCCACATACAACCATATGCCTACTCAGAAGAAAAAAAAAAGTAAAAAAAAAATTAAATCTGTCTTTGCAGGTTTGGGTGACAAACACAAGGACATCCCAGGGCATCTGAGGACATCCATCAGCAAAGTCTTTTTTGGGGAGCTGAACTGGTTCATGAGTTTGAATACAAACAGCAACTCATTAAACAACACATATTTAGACTAAATTCTTGGCACATTACAAAAAAAAAAAAATAGTTAAAGGATCACCACAGGAAGAATTATGGCCTAAAAACCCTCACCGCTTTCTGAAGTTATCTCAAAGTGAGACTCCAGGGAAATTTTTACATTGTTTTTACAGCAAGAATACACAGAAAATCTGTCTTCTCCCAATTTGGCATCTTTGCTGAAATGAGAAGCCAAAGCATTTGTATATTCACTGAGTGTTCATATAGAATATATACAAATTATTCAGCGTCCTCTAAGAGGAGAAGGCAGAAAGGTCAAAATAACAAGAAACTGGGAAGATGCCAGGAAGCTCCTGCCCTACTTTGTTTTCTAGACTTGCATTAATAATTGGTGTTTTACAGAAGAGTTTTTAAGTACGATTATTTAATATTCTTAAAAGATTAGAATTTAAATAAACCATAATCCAAACAGAAAATTTACATTTAAAGAGTTTTTTTTCCAATAGCAGACGTGCTGATTGCTTGGGCCTGGGTCTGTATTTTCTGTTCTTGTCAGCTGTGGGCAAAGTTCAATTATGCAAAAATGGCCAGAATAAAAGAGATGATCAAGATGAGAAAAACTTCCAAGTAGACCTACTAAGATCTTGTGCACCCAACAATTTGGCCATTTTCCTCCAATGTAATGCCTCTGACTAAATAAATAAATAAAAATTAAGACACAGTTTTACAAATCTGTCTTAATTAAAAAGAGAAGAAACACCCTCAGACACATGGCATAAAATCACAACTGCAAGAATAGAAATACTACCAAAAAAAAGTCAGGTCTTTCCTGAATCCTTCTTGCTTACTGCCTTCATATGACTTGGTCTATTTTCACTTCTGTTGTCAGGACAAGTGTTTGCATTAAATAGCTGTGAGTGTTGAGGTCGGGGTGCTGCTCAGTCAGGAGAGGAAGGAGGTCGGGGATTCACACCTCGCACACAGGAGCATCATTCTCTCCTGCAGAAAGAATCTGCCATTCCTCTTGGGTAGAACCAGAAGCACCACACACAGCTGGAGCACAGGGGAGAGATACATTTAGGAAGATAAAAGTACACGGGGAGTTTAGTTACCTCAGTGTTTATTATAGCAGACTGAAGATATAGGTCAACCCCCTGTCCTGGAGCCCTCAGTGCTTCGAGGCAAAGAAAATGTTACAAATTGCTAAGACAGCTCTAACTATGCAAGTAATCCATGGAGCCTGCCAAGGAACACATGTGTTTCAGGCATAAATCGTCCAATCTATTCCTTTCTGAATTAACATCTGTCATCATGACACCATTCAAAATGACTGAAGACTGGATCATATTAACAACCACACATCTTGGATAAATATTTACTGTTCAGACTTTCTCCCCCCCCTCACATTAAATAAAAAATGCAGATAGCAAAATTCCTGGAGCTGTGAAAGGGGAGTCTCTTTTCAGCTACTGAAAGCATGTAATTTTATTTACAAAATCAAATAAGTGACTTTCCCCTCCTCCGTGAGTCTTCATGCCCCACACTGGTGAACTTACAGCATCCTGTGGTGTTGCAATGCTTTCCAAAGAGCTCTTCTGGGGAATTTTGTTATGCTGGAGGTTGATCACCTCAGAGACTTCACAAAGCCTTCTCCCTCTGGATGCAGAAACAGATCTGGCTAATTGTGCCCCAAGAAGAGAAAGATTTGCTATGACCTTTGCAGACAACTGGATAAAGCAAATAACTTACTTCCATGACGAGCTGTCAGGTGTATTACTGGCTTGCTACTCTGCTCCCCATAGTCAACAAACGGGTCATAGAGAGTGAGGACAGGGGGTCCCAGAGTCACAGAACAGGAGGGTGTGAAGGCAACACAAGAGTGCAGCCCTGTCCTTCGTACTCCCAGGACACAGAATTTTCCCAGATACCGGATTAAGTATGCATTACAGAAAAAAATATGGCAGCAGTTAGTGCTCCCTTCTGTGAGTATGTAATCTGACAATGGTAAGGACAGGTTTCTAGGAAATTATGTGTGTTCAGACTGATTTTATCTAGTTGAGCTTCTAGCCACTACATTCTGCTATTTCTTCTCAGCACGGCTTGAGAGGCTCAGAAAAATCTTGCTGACATCTTTCTGGACATTCTGCATAGCAAAGAGCAGTGCTCCCCCACCAGCAACTTCTCCTTCCAGTCCTCTGCTTTCACACTGGGTGGAACTTGACCAAGATATCCAGTCTTGATTTCGAGACAAAAAGACCAAATTCATCAAGCCTGTAGGGCAGATGTAGCAAAAATACTCTTACTGATATAAACGTGCTGCCTTTTTTGGTCGTTTGCCTAACTTCAGATACACTTCTTCCTACAAAATTAAAAAGCCTTGTGAGAAAAAATGTTCCCTCTAGATAGGGAGACTACAAGTAAATCCCCCCAAAATCTCATGCATAAGTTAAATAAATTGAACTCCGTAACTAAATAAATTGAACTCAAATCTCTCAGACTAAGGGAGGCTTTGCAGACTTCAAATGATCCCTGTAGTTCTTTACTGAAGTGTTAACACAGAACATCTTTATTCCACTAACAGTTGCACGAGTAGCCCATACCCTCTGGGTGACGTCTCGGCTTCACTGCTGGCGATGTCCTGGCACTTCTTCCACGTGCTGGATGCACCGTATGGAGGAACATCTGCTGCACATGTGGGCCATGCAATACCCTTGGCAGTCATGGGCTGCACCGGCGGTAAAACCACGAATGGCTGGGAGGGAGAGACACACACCTTGCTGCTGGAGAGGCCATGCAAGCAGTGGGAAAGCTGGGGGAAATCCGAACGTATTGTGGTGCAAAAGGGAGCAGGACACAAATCCACAGGCAATCAGGCAATTTCATTAGCTGTAGTGCCTATGGAATTGTGTGCGTTTCAAGAAGATCAGCATCAGATTTGGAATTACTTTCTTTACATTGGCACAGCTATTCCAATCAAGGCAGGCAACCTGAGTTTACATGTACTATGACCTTGAAATGCACCTCCCGGGATTTGCATAATACTGGTGTCTGAATATTGCCAGAGCCTGCCAAACAGAGTGAGTGCAACATGAGCACCCTCCTGGTGCTTTATCAAGACATCTGCACTAGCTCTTCAGCTGGTCCTCACATTGACTTTTTGAGATGTGGAAGAACTGCAACTCTCAATTGCCCGTATTTTTTTACTTTGGTTGAGAAGGAAGGAGTGATCAAATATCCAGGCGAGAGCAGCAGCTGTCAGTGGGATGGCAACAGACATCAGAAGAGATTAGACAGTGACAATATTAGGAAGAAATTGTCTCGAGATAAAGCAGGATGGGGAGGCAATCCCAGAAAGGATGTCCTACTAGGGCAGTGATACAGTCTTTTCAGGGGTAAATCCTGTTTGGGTGTCTTCATTTAAGAACGATGTACAGGAATAGAAACTAAAGAATTAAAAATCTGACTGGAGCTCTCTGGTTTTCACATTGCAGCTGGGATTACTGAGCCAGAAACGAAGATGACGCTGCCTTGGCAGATGTGGGATAAAGGTTCTTTAAGGACTGTTGATGCCTAGCATGGCTAAATGCTTCTCCTTCATTAATAAAAGTATAGGGCAAGGATGACTGGTGTTAGGTAACGGCAAGCAAAGCAAGGGACTAAAAAAAAAGGACAAAACTCATACATGGTGTGGGAAAGACTAGAAGGGCAGACACACCAACAATTTTAATTTTAATTTTTAAGTAACCATCTAAGGATTGAGTAATCAATGATGTCATTCCTACTTTGCAAATTTTTGATAAGAGTATCTTTGTCATCCAGGAAATAGTGTGGTCATGGCTATTATTTATTTTCTTCATCTGCCCCATGAGCTTAGGTGAGTGGTTAGAGACTTGTAGATACTAATGGCCACTCAATCCAGGTGGACAAGTTTTATTATCCAGAACACATCCACCTGGCACTATTAAACGCCATGAAGGCACACAGCAAAGGCACCAGAGCAGCCCCTGCCACCAGCTGATGCTTGAGAGTGCACTTACAGATGCACTGTGCATGCCTGGGTGGGAGCAGCTCGCAGTTATGTAGTGACCTGCCTAATCTCATTACGCTGTTGCATGCAAGTATGTATGAAAGGCAAGCTCCAGCCTGCACGTTCCATACCAACAGCCTTCCTTCGGGAATCTGGCCAGGAAGTCTCCCCCAAGGCCCATGTTGCAAACTGGGTCATTTGCCTACTGAGGTTCCTGTATGGTCCTCACCACAATGCTACCTGAAAACTTGTTCAAAAAACCCCACAAAAGACACAACTAAACTATGGACTAGCCTTCTACACAGCCAGAGAGATCAAAACCTAAAAATCCCCAATTATGTCAAAACAATCATACCAGAAAGACAAGCTGACTTCCAGCTTCTCTCTGGCAAAGGAATATGGAATATTCTCCACAAAATGCATCACAGAGAACCTCTCACCTCATCTTCTCAGTCAGAGATTTGGTAGGAGCCAGAAAAGTCTGCCTCATGTTTTCACTTTCTTACAAAGCATTTTTCTGTGCTTCAGCATTTAGTCATGGTTCAGTTGACTTGACTGAGGCACCGAACCATCCTGATGATGTGGTAGGGTATTCCTTGCTACAATTCTGCCTAGAATTTCCCCAAACTCTGTGAGTGGAAACATTTTTTAAACCATGTGCTAGGACCCCAGTACAACCAGCAGTGAAAGGGCTTTCTTGCCTCTTCCTCACCGCAAGTCTCATCATGTCCCTTGAGCAGGGCTGGCTGCCTTACTCACCAGCCATGCCTTCCTAAATTATACTTCTGAAGGGATTAGTTATAAATAGCTATTTAGGTGAAAATTCGAATTTGTGAAAGAAATTAAACAACCCTTAAGCTGACTTCTCAATTCAAAAGCTTTTCTCGTTTACGATGGAGTAGCTTCTGTTCCCTTTCAGCTGAGTCCAAGGAGAGCAGGAGGACACAGGGAAATGCCCACCCAGGCACACCTCTAAGCAGATGGGCTGAAGCTGTGTTTCAGCACAGGATGAGGCACCACAAATCTGCAACCAAGCTTTGCATTCACAATGCATTAAGAAAACTGTAGTGGATTAACAGTACCACCACCAAGAATCACTCCACATGTCTTTCCCACAGTTTTTTGAAACTTGAAAAGACACACTGTACACAAGACATTTAAAGCATCTTGGAGGAGAAAAGGAAAATATTTGCAATTCAAAAGCAAACTCTGGAGTGAATCTGCCAGTAGCAGTGGCCACTCCGTTCGTCACCAAAGGCAAGGGACAACATTGGAAAAAGCAGATTCTCCTTTCCTAGTGCAGACCCAGAGAAACCACCTACTCAAGTGCTGGTCTCAAGTTCCAAACAAGCTGAAAATACACACTCATGAATGAAGCTTTCCTTGGGATGAGACAGCAACAACAGATTCACAGCCTCACTGTTTTCCTGGCAGGAGGAGTGTGATGGCTCCTCAGGTGTGTTATAGGATATAAACCAGCCCACAGGAAAGGCTATTTCCTAATCTGAGGAATCCACAGTGAACCACAGGGCTGTGACATTCACAGCCTGCCCTAGCAAACATGCAGCATGACAAGGCCATTAACTAATGGAAGAAGAGGAGCTCTAAACAAAAGCTCAGCAGACAGCACAAGTGCTGGCAGCAGTCTGGCCTTGGCTCCAGCACAGCAACACTCACTGACTGCGCCAGGAAGGTACCATAACACACATTTTACACATTTTACCACAACCAGGAGTACGCTGTTGGGCTAATACAATAATGTAGCTCCCCAGTAAAAAGTTACATAAAACCTTCCCCAATGCCACATCCACAAGGCCTCTGCAAGCAGCAGTCACATGCTGTGACACAGGAGCAGGGGTGCTGTCGTGCCCACTGCTGGAGGACGATGGCAGCTGGGCACCACTGCTGGGTGCCAGTTGCCAGAGACATGTCCCTGCAAGGCACAGACAGCCCAGCCTGGCCCCGCTCACAGGCAGGTGCTCACTTGTTCCTATGACTTTCACTACCAAAGAGAACTTCTAGGTGCCACAGGTGCTTTCTGCACAAGTGACTCCTCCTGGCAAAGGCTGCAGAGATTCCCACTGGAATAATCCACAGACTCATTACCACATGAGGAGGAAGCTTGTGAGCTGCCAATTTCTAGCGGCACCTTTGCCCTCACTTGGCTGCCTTTGCTGCCATGTGCCAGATGTTCAGGGATGTGAGCCCTAGCAAGCGAGAGAGCTCCCCCTAATTCACTAATGACAGCCAAGAAACCACCCTGGAATTGGCCTCAGTACCAGGCTGAGACTGCTGCTTTGCATATCTGGAGTTTGTAAATTCCTATTTTTCAGGAAGCATCTACTCTCCGTGCAACAGAGAAACTTTTGCTTTTGACCATTATTTAAGAAGAGCAATATATAGCCAAGCCTCTATCCCCTCTGCAATTTCTCTGGTACTTTGTGTATTCAGAAAGAGTTTCTGTCACTGAGAGACCCAGGCAGATGCAGGAGGGTACAAACAGTGGGAAGCAGCAGGGTGAATCACAATATATACAGATTATGTCTCTTGGCAAAAATAAGAGTCCAGGAAAAAGTGTAACTGTTCTGAGTGACTGTCCATGAGTAATCCCCCTTTGGGGATGCACTGGCAGCAGTTGTTTCATCAGCAAAGAGGTGCCTGGAAGTGTCACAGGCTCTTACAGCAATGATTCCAAGTCAGCTCTGCCAGACCAGTCGCCACAGATGCACGAACAGCTCACATCTGTGACCCTTCTGCAACAGCCACAAGTTCATGGAACTGCAGGCTCCAGGACTCCAACCACTTCCTTTCTACTCTTACACTGGCTTGTTAGGTCAGCATGGTGCAATACTCCCCTCTGCTAACCATGTCACCTTTCTCCATCCCATACTCCTTTAAGCAGCAACCAGTGCATTAATTTTCTCATTCAGTTTATTCTAATGCTTGTCAAATGACTGAAATCAGGTTACCAGTGTTTCAGTCACTCAGATTCACTCATCCTTCCCCTTCTTAAAGGCAGGTCTACATTCTCTGGTGATACACCAGGCTCTAAATTCCTGTCTGGCCAGCTCAGACAGAACTCTGTGAGGGAGACTAGCTTTGTTTTGCTGTCGAGGGTGAACATTTAGTCAAACCTGTCCTTTTTCTACATTAATGTTTTCTCTCAAGTTTCTACTTGCTCCCAGATATGTCTGGATTAGTGTGAAATAAAAAGCAGTCAAGCTTTTACATTTCCTTAGGTCCATATTTCACTGCTCCTGTTTCTGGATATAGTGTCTCCAGGGCACTGAGGCATCACACAGATATCTGGGAGGCTGTGGTACCAGACTGTACGTAATGCATAAAATCCCCTGTCCCACTGTTCTGCTGCTGCTTCTGCATCACACTGATTCTTTTTCCTTAGAACATCTCCTGAAAATCCTCCTCTCAGCACTTATCCCTTCCTCAGTATGCAAGTGCTGCCAAGAGACTAACACAACACAGAGCAAATCCCTCTCAGCTGCAGGGAGGATAAGCTTATCTGACCACTGACCCAGCAATAAATAGCCACTCGCCTTTCATTTACTCTTTCTCAGATAAGCTCCCTTCGATTTCACTTACTCAAGAGAGGACTAAGCAAGGATCCCAGTACCTGGCCTGAAATCTCTGGTCCAGAAGGTCCAAGCTGCTCCAGGTGCCTGAAGGAATTCAGAAAGTCTCATTGCCCCCTGTGACTGTACTGTGTGCAGTTGCCATCAACAGTCACAAAGGAAACATCAGAGAGCAGAGATCAGCCCAGTTTCTGGAGAAATGTGTCAACTTCCACAGCAGTTCTGTTCTTTAGCTTGAATGCTTCCATTTTCTTTCTCTCCATCCAGAGGTCAGACTCCTGACTGTAACCACTGGTTTGCAATAGGGATGGAGCCTTGCAGATGGACATGTCAGATAAGGAATAAGCAGCATGGTATGCAGAGCTCTCAGGTCATGCAAGTGCCTCTAGATAAATCCAGGAAAGGAAGAAACTCTATTTTCTCAGCAAAACCAGCTGAGAGAGAAACAAACTCGACACACAGAGAGCACTGGGCAGGCATTTGTCATTTCGAACTGACCACACATTGATAGAAACACTAACACTCACTACCAGAACAAACAGACGCCTACGTGCTGCTCCCATAGCACTGCTAGTCCTCTATTGGGTCATTCCTATCTAAGAGACAGCACTTTCTGCATTGGTTTCCTCTAGAAAAAGCAGCTGTGCAAGCCACCTGCTTGCAGCTAAAGCCAGTGACAGTAAGATCTCAGCCTCAAGTAGAGAGAAGGGAGCACAAGACAGATGTTTTCCAGTCACCTGGGTTGCATCCTAAAGTACTTGATGAACTGGCTCAGCAGCATCAAGAACTAGCATTGATTCCCTTTGGGAACTTGTGTAAAACAGGTAGGGGGGGGTCAAAGGACTGGAAAATAGACAAAAATTTACTTTAACAAGGCAAAAAAGGGAAGAGAGTTGAATTACGATTTCAATTCTTGGAATAACATGATTAATTATTTATAAGTACCTGAAAAAAATAACAGACTGAGTAGCAACCCAAGTGGATTTGTCAAGAGTGAATTGTTAAAAAAACCAATAAAATTATACAGACAAAACATTTTCATAGGGGAGAAGCAAGACATGAACTAGAATTCAGTAAAGCTTTTGACAGAAGACTTACACAAAGATTCAAAGAGCATTATTGATGATGCAACTGTGATATAAGTTCAGAAGTGGCCAAAAAAACTATCCAGAAGGCTCAGTGGGCTCACTCCAGGAATGGAAGGACATAAATACTTTGGGTCTGCCTATGAACCAACGTTGTTTTGTGTTTTCATTATCAAACTATATGATGAAGTAAAAAGTATGTTTATTAAATTGCAGAGGACATGAATCTGGAAAGAATGGCAGGTATGCTGGGAAGCTCTGCCAAAGGAATTTGGCAAACTGGAGGAGTGTTCTGGAAGGAAGGATCAGGAGGGACAAGTGCACGGTGCTGCTCTTTGGCACGAGGAGCCAACGGCACAAGCACAGGGTGTGGAGGGGGAAGGGGCTGCTCTCCAATTCTTCCTGAGTCTCCAGGAACCCCACACCTTCAGTTCCATGCCATTGTGGAAAAGGCTATCAAAATAGTGAATGTGTAAAGAATGAGAACTGTGAGGTTAGTGAACTATCTATCTGCTCCTCCTTTTTGCTGTAGTCTGTACATTTTTGGGCATTGCTCTTTAAGAAAAAGATGGATTAAATACAAGCATTCAAAAGAGTAACAGGAATCAAGAGATCTGGAAAACATCACCTAAAAGAACTGAAAAAACCTCAGAGTGTTTATTTTGAAGAGTTGAAGGATAAGGAGCCAATTGCAAGAACACTGAAGTAATGAATAAAGCTTAAGTTCTTTCTGCTCTCTGCCAAGCTGGGCACTGAAGCACTCAGTTAAGAGAGCTGCAATCACTCTCCCCAGTCTAGCAGGTTTTAACAGACTATTTGCTGCATCATTCCAAGAGCAGGGGATACCACAGAAGAATCTAGCGATGACGACTTTACTGCAAGCATCACGTGGAAATTCAATTTGTTTTGAAGTGAATCAACCCATCCTTTGAGCTTCAAGCTAAACACTAGGAGTCCCTGCAACTGCATTTGGGTTGCAGAGCACCGACATTATCAGGACTTTCCCTTTCCCTGAATGAGGAACAAGAGCCTGACATAAAGCAAAGAAAATGACTTTCAACTCAATTATTAATGTTACGAAAGCCCACTTGTGCTTGCCCAGAGGCTGACAGGTAACTTCATCTGTCTGGTAGCAAGAAAATAATTGCAAGTTGGTGCCAGTATTAGACAAGAGCAAAGTATGAGCCCTTAAGGCCCTCTCTGTAACAACCGTATACAATTATATTCCCAGACTGTTTCATTCTGTACGTGGTGAGCTGCCAACCTCCTCTCTCTGTCTCTAAACACACGATATGACATCCCCTGAATGCTAATCCATTTGTCTCCTTATTTGCTGAAAAGTCATTAAGCAAAATTTGAAAGCAGATATATAAGATTTGTAAAACAAGAACTATACTCGTTATTTATTTGGGACTTCCTGACAGACAAAACATTCATTGAATGAGAAGTCGTTGATCACAACCTGATTCCATTCTGGGTAGGTGAATTAAAGAAAGCAACCCTGACTATGAACAGGTCCATGATGCTTCAGAAGGGCACTCCTGCAAATGAGTGGGTAAAATTTTTACATGGGGAAAACAGTGTATCCACCATTTCAGTGTTTTAAAATGAGACTTGACACTTGTTCTGGATGCACAAATCATGAAACTCAGTAACTGAGCAAAAAAAATGGCTTGTGCTATTCATGAGGTCACATTAAGTCTGACTATAGCCTTTTCAACAAATTATGCTGCTGTTGTCTCCTCCTCCCCTCCTGTGACATCACATCCTTGTCCCCAAACACCCATTTTTCCCCTTCCCATTGCTCTTTTCCTTCCTCTGCTCTTAATTCCTAAAAGTTCATAAAATCCATGCAAGAGCTGATGCTTTTAAATACTCTTTAAGATAACTAAAAATTAATTTAATTGTTCATAGTACACACTAACAATCTTGAATACAAACCTCATCTGTGATGCGACACAGATTACAGAGAGATGTCTTTGCAAAACATATTTAATTAAAGCTGAAGTCCGTGTAGGTTAAGTCTTCACTTAAATGCAGCAGGACACAGAGTGGAACTCTCCTCAGACCAGAACATGGCAGATAGGATGGCAATATAATGTCTGCCCATCGTTATTAACTAGGTGACTTTCACAGTGTCAGCTGACAGCATTCTTACCACTTTCTCCTTGTAAACAATGTATTTCAGCCACTTGAAATCCTGCCATTTGAATCCTGCCAGAACAAACAGGGAATCCTTCTCATACTGCTCCATTTTCTGGATTGCACCTTCAGGATATGTGATCCGGAGCGTTGTCTTGCCACCCACATCTTTTTCAAAGCCCTTCACTGGAGCCGAGTTCAGCCTGCAGGGCAACC
Source organism: Regulus satrapa (assembly GCA_013396955.1). Classification (NCBI taxonomy): domain Eukaryota; kingdom Metazoa; phylum Chordata; class Aves; order Passeriformes; family Regulidae; genus Regulus; species Regulus satrapa. The sequence continues at coordinate 759,881 of VWZN01019701.1, read as the reverse complement.
AGAGAAGACACTGTCACAGATTCCCACTTACACTCAGATTCCCACTTACACTCCTGTGTGTTGATGACACAGCAATCACTGCTGGGCAGGAGCTCACTTTAGCAGTTGCTAGAGTAATGTTAACTCTTGCAGCTCTTCATCAAAAACACTTACAGAGGTTTGTACCAAGTGACAACAGCTTAATTAGAAGTTATGTAAATTCTATCATTCAATATAATGCAAACCATTTCTGCATATCAGCTCCTGTGATTTAAATAGGGTTGGAGGCTTTGGAAAAGAAAGTGAAAAATGTTGTCTTTGCAAACTTAGAGTAACAAACGAAGCATTAATATTTTAACAGCCCATTGCCCCTGTGATGTGTTAGTTGGGTTCTGCAAGGCTGTGCTGAAAGAGATGATGGAGCTTCTCATCAGTTTAATCAAACTGAAACTGGTCTCAATTTCCAACCCCAGCCCAGAGCTTACAACACTCATCTTACCTGCAGTTAAGTTGCATAAGGAAATAAGACAATTAATAATTCTCAAAAAAATCCCATCAGAATAATCTGCACCTAGTTTAATTCCCCAAACTGGCCCACCAGGAGGGCTAGTTGCCTTGCAATGCCAGCACAAAGGAAGAGGTTGGGCTAGGACAAGGCTCAGCACCACTGCAGTCTCACAGATGCCAAGGAGTTTCTCCTGAGAAGTGCATTACACTCTGGAAACCTGCAAGCAGTCACACAGCTTTGCTCTTGGGGACATGGATTTCTAAGGAGATGCTACATGTTTAGCTGTGTTTTTGTTAAAAACATTTCTCAGGAGCAAAGTTTTTTCCCTTGAAAAAGCAAACTGCTTTGGCATGAACAGCAATCATGACTTTCATGACATTAAAGTTTTCAGAATTTCTATTCAGAACTGAAAACCCAAAGCTGAGGAAATCTCATGTAACTTGGAATACAAATCTTGCTGACATCAAACACCGGCCTCTGAGGGCACAGGATTGCCTGCTTGAATTATTGCAGCATTCTTGACTCGGTGTAGTTCAATATACTGGAAAGTGCTTATGGACTGCAAATTTTGCCATGTAGGAATGTTAATGAGAATCTGTATTTGTCTTTTTTTGCCTAGGTAAGTGTTTTACATTGGAAAACTTTTAGTAGAATAAAAATCTCTGCAAAATCTGAAACCATATTAAAAACCTAGAGGAATATATTCTTAGGCATTTTTAGCAAAAATACTTATTTTATCATCAGGAGTAAAATATTAAAGGCAAAACAACTTAAGAAACCACCACAATTAATACAGTAGATTAAGTCTTTTCCTATGGTCTATAAACTCTTTGCAGCCTGACTTTGAAGAACTACACCTGAGTGTAATGGTCCCAGCCAGCCCGATTCCTTGCTTTTTCCTCTGTTGCTGACAAGGAAAACCTCAGTTAGGATGTCAGGCTTCCTGGACTGGCAGCTTTCTCCACAAGAAGTGTCTGAGTGTTTTTCTCTCTGTGCTTGCTGATTACATACAGAGCTTAGAAACACTAACTCCTAATCTTGACACCATGAAGATCCTTTCAGACACCACTCAAGTATCACCATCAGGTGAATCCCTATCTGGTTCTAATCAGGAATTTCTGATACACACTCATTTTTGCCCAGTCTGCAATCTATTCTAAGGAGGCATTTCAGAGCACTGATGACTGACTGCTGCAAGAAGCCCTGCCAGGTAAATAGTGTGACAGCTGGGAATAACATCTGCACTGAAATCTGATAATGTCTAGTTAAAGAAAAACAGTAAGTCACTCCAAGCTCTTTTCGAACTGACAAAGCTGCGTTGAACTATCTTCACTGCAAAGTTTCTTGCTGCAATTAGCAATCCTCACATGGTAACACATGAGGCATCAAAGAACTCCACATACTGCTGGATCACTCCTTTGTCCAGAAATGTACCACCTTTTTTCGTTTAAAATTCACTCCCTAGGTCCCAAATATCATCCTTCAAAGAAGTTCAGCAGTGTATGAAAAGGGATATTATAATACATGGGACTTCCCCAGCTTCCACAGGAATAAAGCAAGCAGTTGGATATATATCCAAGCACCTGGCTTCATTTAACCTTTACAGTTGACTTCTCTCTCCTTTATCCATCCCACCAACAGCACAGGTGCTTAGCTGCCCTCTTATCCTCTCAGCTTGCAAACTGACATAGATTTACTGATGTAGAGAGAAAAAGTTGAACTTTTCATTTGGAAATTAAATAGTGGCCTTTCTGATGTAAATCTTAGTGGGTGGCTCAGTCCAGATGGATTGAAACTGTTCTTTTGCTACTTTTTGAACAATCTGAGCTCAAGGAAAGGCTATAAATTGCATTTTAATTCAGCTGAAATAACTACAAGTCACCCGACTATGACGAGGAGTAAGAGCCCTTTGTTACCAACTGATAGTGGGATGAACTAGGAGAAGGGCTATGAAAACTTTGTCCTGTTCTGAACAGCCATCCCTGTGTTCAGCATACTGATGGAGAAGCAGGGAACCATTCACAGTAACCAAAGAGTGAAAGGAATCTTCTTAGTCTTTTTGTCTAGAGTTAGAGAATATTTATTTATCTCTGTATGTTCTATTCTTTCTTTACACATGAGAGAGAATAGAGACCATGCTAAATAATACCTGCCCTAAATTATTTTATTAACACCTTTCTCTCTTCTACATTTAGTTAAGAATTTGCTATTTGCCACCTGGTCTTAAAGTTGATTGAGATTATATCAGATATATTTCTTCTAATACGAAATCAGTTATCTTACTTAGGGAAAAACCCCAACAACTTAGACTATGTCAAACACATTTTATAAACTTACATGGCAGTTTATCCCACTTTTATTATTTACCATCATAATATTTTGTTACTCTTGACTCAAAACCTGATGGCCAAGCCTCTATCTTTTTTTTTTCTTTCTTTTTTTTTTTTTTCTTTCAGGTTAGACTAATGGGTCTGTAGCTCCCTAGAGCACATCCTCTCTCCCTCCTACACACACTCTCTCACTCTCCATTAGTACAGGTATTATGTTTGTTAATCTCCAGTCACCCAGAACGCCTCCTTGACTTGACAGATTTATTACTAAGAGTTATGACTAGACCTGTGATTTCACATATCAGCACGTTTTTCAAGCATTCTGAGATGGCGATGATCCAGGTCCTCAGCAAAGGAAGAAGTCCTAACTCTGACTGTGGTCCTTTGCACTCCCACCACTCTGCTTCTGCTGCCTTATTCAGCATTGTCATCTGCAGTGACACAGAGCCAAAGCACTGCCAGTTTCTAGGGCACACTTACAGGTGTTTAATCACTGCTGGGCCCTCTCTCATAGAGGCTTCCTGACATCCTACGCTGCATCATTCTTAGTCCTGCCCATCCTAACCGTGAGGTGCAGTTCCTGGGGAATGCTACACGTGTGTGACCGAAAATACTCTCCTGAGCTACCACAGGGATATATCTGGGAGCAGATCTAACAGTGTGAGCTACTGCTTCGCCACCTAAGGGCATCACAGAAGCAGCAGCTTTTGGAAAGGAGCTATGAAGGGGAGGTTCAAGTGATATTATACAAGAGACCACATTCCCAAGAAGCTGTGGAAAACAGAAGGCTTGAGGAATGCCTTTATCCTTTGATGTGATCATCATTTATAACAAACCTTTTAAAGCTCCTGTCTATTTTTAACCTCCCTGTAAGATAATGCTTCCATACAAAGGGATACTGTCACTAGTACAGGTTAAAGTCTGCCTGCATAGCAAGTGAATTGATACAGAAACTGAATATGTGACAAGAACTGTAATGCCAAAGACTCACCTGACAACAACATCATAGTCATCAATTTTTAACCCTAATGACTTATTTGCAAGTACTCCACCATTTCCCACAATAATACATCGTCGGCAGCTGAGACTGTGGAAGAAACAGAGGAGAGAAGCGATTTTTGTAACAGAACTTCAAACACAAAGAAAGCACAGATTTAGTCTGCATGCATCTGAGAACTACAGGAAACCTCTCTAAATATTAAGAATTAAGAGGGGGACAGAGATACACTTGATCCCCAGCTCACCTCATCATGCCCAGGCATTACACGTGATAAACTGCTTTCAACACCTCACACCACGTGTGCCTAATGAGATGAGCTGTCAGGACAAGCAGCTCCTCTCCCCCCACACCCCTGGTATGATGGGCTTGAATCAAACCCATCTGTTTACTTGAACCATCTCATAATTCATTCAGCACTGAAATAACAATAAACCAAAGGCTTAGTGAGGAAGTCTTCTTTCCAAGTAATTTCACGAGTGCAGGCAGATCTTGCAAGGTTATCTGGGGTGTGCTCACCTTGCTGAGAGCAAAATTGCTGCTGTTATCATAAGACTTCAAGAGACAGAAAAACATTAAATTGAGAGGAAAAGACCTCCCCCCACATGCCTGTTCAGTAGGAAACATATATTGAGACACAATAGGTGAGGAAAGGGAAGGAAAATAACTGTAATTAACAAAGAAACAGGAAAGAGAAGGAAGAGAACAGTTTCTCGTGGAACCCCAAGTCACGAGAACTCTCTGCAGCAGATGTTAAAAAGCGATTTTGTTTTGAAGACAGAGAAAGGACTTCTTTCCAGCCATCTAATCCCAAATGCAGCTGGCTCTTCTGGCAATGTGCCTCCATCTCTGGTAGTTCACTGAAGGAATACGTGTCTGCAGAGCCTTTTTCGGAAAAGGTCCAAGGCAATCAGTTGTTTGGAGCAGATCCCTGAACCAGGCAGCCTTCCTACGCCCAGGCACAGTCAACTGGTCACTTCTAGGCTGTCCTCTCTGTGTTAAGTCTAAAGAGCCAGCATGAGGAAAACTGTGCTCTGTGGGGTCCCTTTCTGCAGACCAGGGCTGGAGTGCACTCAAAAGACTCAGCTGAACCACTGAAGATGGTGGTTCCAGCCGCTACCTGGAGACAGGTGCAGAATTAACAGCACCAAGAAATGCTCAGGAACAGATTCCCCTGCCCAGATAAAGTTCCACTGCAGGTCTGAGCCTCTCCAAAAGAAAAAAACTTCCTCATGCAGATGGAGGTATTAGTCCAGTGTCCCCAAGGGCTGAAGAAGCATGTGTGCTTGTGATAATCAAATTACAAAAGAGAAAGAATTTTATACATGATGGCATAGCCAAAAAAAAAAATTCTGTCAACAAGGAGAAATCAGATACAAGATCTGATTCAAGCAGTATATTGTGACAAAGAGGGAAAGGAGAGTCAACCCCAAGTACACCAAAATGAGTGACAAAGATAGTAACAGCTTTGTCAAAACCTTTAAGGAAAGGGTGCTGTAGGAGGGAGAGAGAGACATAGTTCGGTTCTGGCCAAGTGATATCTTAAACGGAAATACACTTATTTGATGATTATGACAGGAAAGTTTGGCCTCCTACACAACAGACTGCTGGGCGAAATACTGTACCTTCTCTACTCGGCTGTCTCTCAGCTATGACTTCTTTTCAATTCTCTGTTTTGAAGAAGAACACTGCTGAAATCCAAAGGCTGCAAGCTCCAGTCACTTCACTCTATCGTCTTCCCACTTACCGTTAGGATGGTCTTACCAATTCTGAATACAGAACTGCTTGTTTCAACCTCAAACCACTTAATCACTTCCTTCATTTTTCTGCTAAATTAAAGCACCATCTACTGTCAGATGCGTACCCTTCCCCATCTGCATGAGATCCACTTACTGACAAAGCATGGTGTATAAACATTTGCCTCTCACAGGACAGACTGGTGAGCATGAGGTGCTGCACATGAGATAAAAGAACCAGTTCCACCTGCCAAGGCTGCTCCAGGGCCCTGTTCCCACACAGGACTCATAGACTGATCAAACCCCACTCCTAATCTTCTGCTGACCATACAAACTGGAGTAAGCTCACCACATCTTGTATGCTATGGCAGCACTTCTAGGTCTTCTAGAATCACACCTGCAGTACCTCCCTGAACAATTCTCGACTTCTCCCCAGGTCTCCAAAATACTGATTCTGGAAGACCAGCACATAGAGCTAATGCTGCTCAAGGCAGAGTGCCTTTCACACAGAGATTTTACTTACATCATTGCAATCCTCTTCTTACAGTCATTGGCTTGCTGAATATAATCCTCATCTTGTAAACATGACCTGCATTGTTATCTCTGTGATGCCTGATTTTTGATTTGGCTCCAGGGAAGGATGCAACAAAATAGTCAAGACTGACTTGGCCCTCCTGCTCGTTACTTTCCCAGTCTTTGGTTCTGGCAAATTTTCCTAGTAGAATTTCACATTTACTCCAGACTGGTTTTAGCCCCTGTGAACACCTGCCAACAGGATTACACTAAAAGTGTCACTAAAGGATTAATTCTCAACTCTGGCAATAACTTTTCAAAGCTGTAATGTGTTCTATTCCTAAAAAGGATGCCTCTAATTGATGTAGAATAGAATCAGAACATAATGGACTGAGACTAACTATAGAGAATACCTAATATGCTCCTCTAAAAGTTTATCATTCAAGCTTCTAGTTCATCTAAAAATATATCCTCTATATGGCAAGATTTAATTTCAACAAACCCAAAGTAACACAACATCAGTAATTCTGCCATCCTAGCTCTGTCCTCTGCAGGATTTTTCCTGCAAAACCAAATTAATCAACTTACAGCTACTTCTTTATTATCTCCCATATTTTTCCAGGAATGGCACAACATTTGCTGTTCTATTAAACATTCCAAGAAGGGCTAAATAGCAAACAATATAATAAATAAATAAATTTAAAAAAACCAAACTAGTAATAACAAAAAGAATTCTTTCTTTAACTCTTTAAACACTCTTCCATGCTTACTGACTTTAAGAGACATATAACTGTCATTTAATAAACTTATTAATAATTTTTTAAAAATCGCAAAGTATTTCATTGTTGCTGTAAAATGAGACGCCTTTCTATCTTTACCCCAAAAATGAAACAAATACTTAACTGAATGGTTCTGCCTTTACTCATCATAATTGATAGGTTAATCACTTTTGCCCAGCTTCATGACTGAATCACTCTTCCACCCTCCTGGTTCTGACATATTTAAATGCATTCTCCTTTTTCCTTAAGTCTGCAGATAAGATTTTTCATTAGTAACTTTCTGACCCTAGGGTCTCATCTTTGATCTTCTAAAAGCTTAAATTTCTTTCAAATGTACTCTGTCTACTGATTGTGCCTGAGCATGGGAAACCTGCACAGTCATTGCTGGCTCCGGGCAAGTTTCTGGGTGAAGAAATACACAGTGCAAGCAGCATCGGTTACAGCTCAATTGTTTCTCCACAAAGCAGTGTGCAAACACCTTTGTGCTTGTTTACACAGTATGTCAAAGCCCTACTTCTTTTCCAGAAGTGCTCAGGGATTGAACACATCAGACACAGCCCATGTTTCAGTTTGCTACCAGGGTGGTATGAAGGACAGTCATGGACTTCCCACAACAGATACTCCCCATAGCCCTAAGCTGGGAGCTGCAGCCAGATGTACAGACTCTTGACACAGATACTCCAAGGTTCAGTTCATCTACACGAAAAGCAGGATTCATGCAGATTTTCTTGAACAATATAGAACTGTAAACACACGTATGTGTTGTAGCAATTCCTGCTTCCTCTCCTCTCTTATCAAAGTGCTTTAGGGATTTGTCAGGGGAGAAAATCCACAAAGCCTTTCTTTACGCAACTTTGGATCTGAAGGTTTTGAGGAAAGACATAACAGAATAATTTTTAAAAAAATATATCTTTAGGGTAGCTGGTGCTTAAGGAAGCACTTAACATATTCCGATTTGATGGCTGTTGTTACTTAAATGGGTGCTATCAACATGAACCAGAAGGACACTCACAGCCTTTCCTGTTCCTCACTTATTCAGGTAATACACTGTATTAGTAAAGACTGTGATGATTATAAGCTCTATCTTGCAGTTTTCTTTCATTACCAGCTGGAGGCAATACAAAGAAAGTCAGTCAGGTTTTTCTATTTATGTCTTTTCATAGGAAATTTACATGTCATCCCCACAGAGATGTAACCTAAAAATCCACTGAAGTCCAGCCACCAGATGGGCTGTGGAATTTTAAACCAAGCCCTGATCCATTTGCAGAATGAAGGACAGGCCACTGGAGGAGCCACTAAATCAAGCAGTGAAAAATGTCAGCAATATAAGTGGGTCTGGAAAGGCCAAGGGAGGGCAAGTTTCAACGATGAGGTCCACTGATATCTGTGTTAGGGAAAGACATGCCAGCTCAGAAGGAAGAGGTCAGTGGTTCTAGAGAAAGTGCCCTGGATCTCTGAAGTTTTCCAGACAAGCTCAGGAGTGAGTTGTACCTTCCCTCCCAAACATCACTGCAGCTTTACCTACCCCCTGCCCTGGAGCAGGTTACTATTCAACACAACGGTGCTGTACTAAGGAGCCATGAAGAAAGCAGGGCACCATGTACACTGTGTTACAGGTGTGAACCACAGCCTTTGTTCACATGCCCTCCAGCTGCTGCTAGTTATACACAATGGAGGGATTAGTTGAAGTGAGTTGGCAAAGCTGTGGGATGATGAAAAGTGCATGCATACCCGGAAGGATCACGTTTGCCTCATTTCAGCACCATGTCAGTACACTGAGTCAGGAAAGGTGCATCAGGATGCCCTTTAGCACAGGAATAATCAAACAAACAAGGCAATTTCCAGAGCTTATGAGAGGCAAGTGAATGCAACTTCTCAAGGACCAGCTTTGTGAAAGAGGGCAGAAATGGAAAAGCTTGGGTAGGAACAAGACCAAAGGCTTGGTGTAGAGATCCTCCACCACACAACTCTAATCCTCTTTCCTTCCTATGCTCTCACGCACTGCTCTGACCTCACCTTTCCTGCCTCTCCCACCCTTCCCCTGGGAAAGCTGCCTTCAGTGCAGAGTTACAGGAACACTTATTCCGATGGGCTGAGCAGTGCTCACCCACCCCACCCATCCCAACCTCTGCCTCTCCTGCTGCCATTTCAGCTCTGTGCCCACACAGTTCTTCAGTGGGAGGGGAGCTCTGGAAATGAAGTCACCGGAATGACCTGGGTTGAGAGAAAAACTTGCAAACTAAAATCATCTCACGGATCCACTTTAAAGTTCCTTTTCAAACAATAGCAGCAGCACAAGGAGAATGGTAGCAGCAGTAGCAAATATGGCTTCTTAGACTGGTTTTGCCAACAGAGAAAATGTTGGAGTAACTCCATTCTGAAAAGTGGGTGAATGTGGAGCCTTTTTCCTGCTTCAAGAATCAGCTCACTCGACTTCTGAGAGCCTACAAGTGGAAGGGTTCACAAGATCTCCCAAGCCTGACCCCTTGTACCTCACAAACTTGAGTTGTGTTTCTTATCTAATTCTTCCACAATAAGACTTTTTCCTCAGTCCTTTATCATTTGAGTTGAAAGGAACCTCTCAAGGTCCCCCAAGTCAAGCTTTCTCCAGTTGCTTCAAGGTGTTGAGCAAAGGAGAGAGGTCTGGACTTTCTCCTGCACCAGTGAGCAGGAAGGGAGTAGCTGAACTCAAGGTTCTGCCCCTGGCACAATGGAGCTGCCATGGAGGGGAACTGTTAGGATCTGCTTGGAGCTTGAGACAAGATGAGAAAGGAGGTAACCTTCCTCCACCAGTCTTCACCAACCCTTTAGGAATCCAAAATGGCAGATACCCCTTGCAGCCAGCACTGGAGTTCAGTGATGACTGCAGCTGAAGAACATTTCTGGAATGATACCCAACTCTTCATCTGTGCCCTATTCACCAAGCTGGTTTACCAGAGCAGCACTGTGACAGTTTTAACACCTCCTGCAGTTCCCAAGCTCTTTCTGCTAATAACTCCTCTGTTGCAACTCCATCCACCTCCTCCTTTAGGCTCTCACTTTCAGCTTGCTATCCCCAAGCCTTTTTGAGCCCACTTCTCTCACACACGCTTCTATTTTTATCCTTCTTAAGCCCCGGAAGGGCCTTGGAGGGACTGGGAGTTACTTGATTGTGATGTGTATGTACTACACAACCAACATCCAGTGATAGGGTTTTATCACAATTCCCAAGGAAACAGTATTTCCCCAAGTTATCTGTGTGTTTACACATCACCGAACCTTGTTACTCCAACACCACAGAAATAAATGTCTGGCCTGTTCCCAAGGTCTCTTTTGCACTTGGTATCTCAGGGATTTTGCATACATTTCACAGGACTTGAGTGTTAGATCTTTCCAATCTCTGCACCAAACCCATTATAAAGAATGCAAATCAAAGTGAACAGCTCATGCTAGAGAGATTATGTTTCAGAATCTCCTGTGAAATTACATTTAAAAAGCCTGAAACATTCTACTCCTCACAAAACAGGTGAGCAGCAAGGGTCACAATTACATTAACCTTCACTGCAAGAATCTTCCACCTGCCCTCTGTCATTAACATTAATTCCATATGAGCAACCTTCTGAAAGAGTCCATATGTGGATTTTTCAAGAGATTAAAATCTTAACTCTCCCACCAGAACTGAGATAAATCCCAGATGGATGAGACTCAGTTGTGTGCAAAATCTCTAAGAAGGTAATTTGTAAAATGGTTTTACCTTCTGGACATAATTTCTCAAATTAATCCAAAGTCTGAAGGCTAACCCTATCTGGCACTGCTGTGAGGTAAGGCAAACTTCAAAGAAATCTAAATTAACACACAGAATGTGCAAGACTAAGAATAAGCTTTCACACAGAGAGTAACTCCCAACTGCAGCAGGCAAGCTCTACAATCAGCATGAGAGATGCAGAGACCTACGGAAAGGCTGGAAGAGTTTATCAACTTTGTCATGAAAAGTGGGCAGAAGGGGTGCCAAGAAGCCAAGAAATAAAACCCATGTGCTTAGAAAGCAAGAACTGTGTTGTCAGCCTGGGTCAAGTACCACTGGAAAGAAGTATTACCAGGACTTTGAAAAGAGCTCATGTCCCACAGTAAAAATCTCTGACAGATTCTGAAATAAACTACCCCTAATCCAGGAGATGGCACTAAACCAAACCTGCAGGACAAATGGAAGGAATGACAGAAAAGCAAGGACACGAAGAACTAAAGGACTATCATTGGGAAGCTGATTGTAAACACGCCCGTGATTTTCAGAAGCAACCTCTACAACAGAACCAAAGAATAAAAGGAGCTCCTTCTAAAGGCATCAATTCAAATACCACAGGACCCAGGAGACTGCTATCCTGCTCATCCCAGCACAGGCTTGGCCAACACATTCCTACTTTGAGACTGAGGTATTCATGAAAAGCATTGTTGGAATAAGCCAGTACCTTCTTTCCTTCTCAAGTTTCTTGTGATACTGTTGCTTTGTCAGAAAGGCTGGAAAAGAGGAAAACCTGCTATTTACTTATTTGAAAACGGGGCAAGAGGTTGTCTTGTAACAACATATGGATCAAAAGATTGGGAAATGGTCAAAGCAAAATGCTTTTTTCTACTTAGGTTTGACTTAACAGAGGTCTCCAGAGTCTGCAGATATACTATAAAGAGGACTCAATTTTCAGCTTCTGGTTTGCTCATCCACATCCAAATGTATTGGCAATAATTGCTGGGAAAAAAAGTCTAACAAAATTTGTTTAGGACATACAGAAAAGAATCACTTCTACGCCTTCTGTTTTGACATCTTACCTGTCAAGAGCTGGAGTTAGACGATAATCTTTGGTTGCTGACAGGATGGCTTTGATCAGATTATCTGGGGAGAAAGGAAGAGGACATTAGGAACAAGTTCTCACTTCTAACAGAAAAGAGAAACTATGTGGTATAAAGTATCTGCAGCAGTTACTTGAAGTAACTGAAAGGTTCTCATTAGGAATGAACACTAAGTTAAATATTCCTATTTTCTCTGGACAATGACCTTCACACATAGCCTGCAGAGACAAGATACGTGCCAAATTCTGATGCAGTGTGTAATTGCCTTGCACAGAGAGTGTCACAGGGAACAAGCACTGTACATTTTATAGCAGTGATTGCATGCTCACTGCCCAGAAATGGCAGTTTCACAAACACTTCAGACATGAAATGGGCAGCATCACTGTCACTGCTTGCCCTCAGAAAAGCTTTTACGCGGCTGAGTGGTGGATGCAGGAACAGAACCAGGTTAAAATGGACGCTTTTTATTCTGCAGGTTACTTTGGGTTGAGGTTCTTCACTCTGCCTTTCTTGAATTAAAGCACCATAATTGCATAAAGAAATGCCCATGGAGCCACAGCCTACACTGATACCCATGAATGCTGCAGCAACCAGATCACGCAAGCATAGGCACACACACACATTGAATGCATTAAGTTGCAGAAGCACAATGATAACATATAAATAATTCTATTGGCTATGGAAACTTCATTTGGGAGATTGCAAATAACTCTAATATACTTAAATATATCAGTCAATTAATTCAAAAGTTCTTAGGAAACACCTGTCAAAGAGAAAAAATAAGTTTTATTTCTTTACAAAAGACTAAAAAGGGTATAGAAACATTAGGAAAACTGACAACAAGTAATTTTTCACTTCAAACTTAAACAGCTTTTCTGACAGACATTAATTACTGCAATCAGCATAGTTAGGGGAAACCCTTTCACATAAAGAATTTTGTTCTTCTCTACTGCATCCTTCCTCAGCAGCAACAAGACAAATGTATGGGATAAACACAGGAGCTCAAGGCAGCCCATGTACCAAAGAGCTTTGAACCTGACAACAATCTGGCCAGGTGGAAGGTATAAAAAGAAAACTGACAATTACTTTGAGATTTGGGGAAGTTTTTTGACATGGCAGCACTGACAGCACCTGCCAACCATTACAAGCTGGGGAATGTGATTACTTTCTGATCTTAGTTTGGAGAGGAGTATGGGACAAGGCAATTTATAAGGGTAAAAGCAACTTTGATAACTAAATCGTGGTGTTTAATTTTCCTTCATGTGAAGAATTTCTTCTGATGCATAAGCAGCAGGCTTCCCTTCCAACAGGAATGCTATTCCCCATAATCTGCCATAACAACAGTAGGTTGCTGTGACCTCTAATGGCATCCTCCCACAGTCCTCTCCTTGGCCTGCTTCACACCTTGGCTTTTGCTGGACAACATACTTTATTGACGTTGTTTTCCCACATTCTCAGAGAAAAGATCAAAGGATTGCATGTCAAGGGCTGCAACCTCCCATCTACCAGGCTTTTGTTATGCCAGGTTTGCTCTACCACCCACAAGTTACACCCTGCTCTACTTGGAGACCATCCAATGGACGACTTTAGAAAGAACATTAAAAGAATACAGTTGAGTGATACACTGAAATTATTCTGGTTTACTCATCTTGCCAGATAATTAGCAATGCCTTCTTAGTGAATGCTCACAAATGAAATAAAACTACTTTAGGAGTGGATATGGCAGTATTTGGAATGGAGGTGCTTCCCAAACAAAAACAAAACAAGCAACAATAGCAAGCATTCAGTTCAGATCATGAAAAGACAAATAGGAGATAGCTCTTCAGCAGACCCCACAGTCCAACAATCGTGGCATCCAAAAGGTTTGGAAGTTGCACAAATCTCCGTGCTCCTATTCAAAACTGCTGAATGAAGGTCAATAAAAGACAAAGTACTTCACTGTCAAGTGTTCACTCACAGCAGGAAGGAAGGTTCATCTGGTCTAGCCAGGAGCAGGAGCTACAAGCACTCACAGGAAAAGCTAATGGCTGGGGCAGAGGACAGGCGCTAGACCTTTCTGGTTGAGGTGGAATTCTACCTACACTGTTGCTGAGGTAGGCACTTGCACTTGCACCTTGACTCTGGCACTAATACGGAAAGAGAAGACCTCCTCCAGAAGAAGCTTCTGTATTTCCTGTATTTTCCCTGGGAAAGGTTTGGAGGATCACCAGATGGTGCTGTGGCTGATCTGCAACCCTGCACAAGACCACAAAGCAGTAAGGAACAATAAGGAACCACTGGCAGAATCTTTTAGTACAGCTGGGGCAAGGTGGAGGATCACTTACAATCACCAATCAAAGACTACTGTCACAGTATCAGTGACCTGCAGGACACAAAACAGGGCTCATCTCCAGGCTGGGACTAAAGAAAGTTGAGCACCAGGAAAGCAGGTGCATTATGTAAAGTCAATTGATGAGATATGCTCTCTCCAGGGTGATGACCACTATCTGCCTTATGCTCCTATCTACTGAGTGAAAATAACAGTGCAAGTACATGTAACAAATACTACAAAGAAAAATTCCATCCTGGTTCAAGTAAGGGGATTTGTGCACAGCCACTGCCTGGAAGTCAAGGACTGAAAGAAATTTTGCAAGCACAAAAGAAAGGCCAAGTTGTCTACATGTACACATCATCAGGAAAAGCAATCTACTGCAGTTTTCTGCAGCCATAGTCTGTTGTTTTGTGGGTTTGTTTTTTTTTTTTTCTTTTCTTTTTGGTCATGGAGAATTTAGATCACTGGTGAGAGTTGGAGATTATTTAACCCATTCATCTATCAACCACTATGCATGTACTCTTACTGTAAAAACAAAGCAAGAAGCCTCTGCACATTTTTCTCCCATCTAGAGGAGGAGTTGACTACATTTATCTAAGAATCCTGAGTTATCTTGACATATTCTATCAACTTTGCCTTATAAAATAAGAAGATTCAAAAGCCAGCTCAGTAATGCATGATTTCTCTGAACACAAGTACATATTGACTTCAGGTTGACCCTGAAATTTTCAGACATTTGGGAAAACTAAATAGTTAGAAATCAGGCAGACAGTGACCACACAGTGAGAATCAGCCTAAGTCTTAATTCTAGCCTTTTTCTGTTATTTATGTGAAGGAATGGAGGAGACCTTCACTGTAAATGTCAACAACACTTAAAATTGTTGTTTCTAATGCAGAAACTTCTTGCTTGTATCACCAAAAAAAGATGGGAGGCCTTTCCAGTCCTCAGAGCTTACTGCAGGCATCTTGCAGGGCCTACCTACTGCCTGCCTTGAAAGAGGGCAAATTGGGATGTTTGTGCACTCTCAAGTGGCCAAGAGAAGGGCTGTATGCCACCACCTTGCTCAAAACCCAGCAAGCCCACATGCCAGCAGTAAGTGTGTGAACACCCTGCCTCAGGGTCAGAGAGCAGCCGGCTGCCGCCGTGCTGTGTTTGCCCTGGGAGCTGCGGCCAGTGCCCATCTCCATAGGTGGTCACCCAGCTGCCACCCCTCCAGCCAGCACTTCTGCAGGGTGCTGGGCAGCAGCTGCAGCTTTTGGGAATAGACTGACTCTCGTGAGGTTGACTGACATGCTGAAAAGTCTGCCAGGAGACTCTGCACACGGGTGCCTGTCCCACGATAACAGAATGCCACGTGTGTGTCAGCTTTGTGGGGAGAGTAAACTAAACACTACCAATGCTATGCATTAAACAAAGCACAGTATTTACAAACAAGTTCTTAGCACTAGCCAGTGCATACACTTTTTTTCAATATACTACCCAAAAGTTCAGCTCAGTATAAAGTTCCTCCTTCAGCATTTTTTTACCTTAAGGCCTTGCTCCATATGGGAACTGAGCAATGGCCTTTAACAGAAAAGTTTTTATATCTTTTGAGGAATGATCTTTACAGCAGGTCAAGGGAGGTGATTCTTCCACTCTGCTTAACCCTACTGAGGTGATATCTGGAGTGCTGTGTCCAGTTCTGGGCTTCTCAGGACAGAAAATAGAAAGCTCCTGAACCAAGACTAGTGGAGGGCAACAAAGACGATGAAGGGACTGGAGCACCTCTCTTATGAGGAAACCCTGAGGGAGCTCGTCCTCTTCAGAGGTGAAAAGAGAAGACTGAGAAAGGACCTAATCAATATCTGTCAGTATCTGAAGGGAGGTGTCAGAGGATGGGCCAGGTTCAGCTCAGTGGTGCCACGCAATGGTACAAGAGGAAAGAGGCAGAAACTGATGCACAGGAAGTTCCATCTAAATATATGGAAGAACTTCTTCACTGTGCAGGTGACTGAGCACTGGAACAGGCTGTCCAGAGAGAGTGTGGGCCCTCCCTCATTGGGAATACTCCAGAACCATCTGGACACGATCTTGTGCAATGTGATCTGAGATGATGCTGCTCGGGCAGGGAGGTTGGACCAGATGACCCAGTGTGGTTCCTTCCAACCTGATTCATTCTGTGATTTGCCACCCTGGCCCCCAACACAAGGCCATGGACCCAAATCTCACCACACATTCTGTTCTCTCTTCCAGAAACATCACGTCCAGCTGTAGACAGTCAACATTATTTGTACCTTTGTGAAGCTGGGAATCAGTGGTTACAATAGGTATTATCATGATGTATCTGAAATTCCCTGTACCACTTCTTTTTATTATTGATCAGCTAACTTTAGAAGGCCGATGCAGGAAAAAGCAGCTATGAAGAATTCCAGCATTTAGCAGTGCATTGCAAACATGTGAACTAGCTTTCAAAAACAGCTAACTACAAACTGAGGAATCTGTCCCCAGAGCAAAACTCATGAGTAAATACAAGAAAGTGGTTTCTTGAGGTCACTAGCTGTACCAGATTTAGGTGCTTTATGAGATACACTTTACTAACAAAAGAACTTAAAACTGCCAATCCTTACAAGATCTCCATTGATGATTTTTAATGGCATTAAGACAAGAGGCATATACTGTTGCCTAGACACAAAACAAAAGACTGAATGTGCATGGTATCCTCCCTAGCAATTTTAGAAGAACCTGGCATGCATTAAATGTAAGCTCCATTAAAGCCCTTAAGGCCTTTTTTTATAACAAGATATAAATAAAATACATAACATTTGGACTCTTCATTTACATCGTTGTTTTGGTGCCTTTGGGGATTTTTTTCCAAGCTTTTCTTCACAACCAAGAGTTTGTTTTTTAGAATACAAGTTTAGTTTCCAACATAATCCCAGGGCTTGGAAAGTTGGAACATTATTTAATAAACAATTATGCAAAAAAAAAAAAAAGGGCAACATTTTGCAATAACTATGCATTAACAATTTTGTTCTAAACTCGAGTTCAATGCAAAGGAAGCAATAAAGTTCATAGAAAGAAACAAATTCACACCAAATAAAAACAGTCCTTGAAAGATCCACAGTGTGCACATTAAAGACAAGCAGGAAAATAAATCCAGTTGTTATAAAGGGCTCTACATTTTTGATGACTCTTCATAGGTGACCAAGTGATATTTTCAAGGTCAAAAAACTCAGTAACCACTACAGTGATTTCTAATTCTTCTGACCCTTGCAGATGCATTAATAAATCGCACTTCAATACACAAAGCCAGAGAAGATCTGCTCTTCATTTCAGGAGGTAGAAGAGAGGAATGATATCAAATCCATGTTCTAATTGCAATTCAAGACTTCTGTGAAGACCAATATAGAATCATCCAATTAACTGCAAACCTAAGGTTTGTATCTCCCTTCTCAGTGAGTTGGGAGCAGCACTATTCTTTAGACACACAAAATAGTAAAACGTCAGTTTTGATTGAAATAAGGGACTGCACTGCTGTACTTTCATCATGAGAGCTCATGATGATTTAACTTAAATCCCTTAAAATGGATTTAACTTCAAAATTCACAACATAACTTCTCTTTAGAAGTTTTATTCAGTAATGAAAAGCTGACCCTCTACCTCTTCTGAAATGTTGAAGTTTTTTTCCCTCTTCAAACCACTCATTTTTTTAGGCCATAAAATCAGCAAAATTCCCTGGGGAAACATCAACATTTTTATATCTATATTCCCATGTGATAATGGCAACTATTACCAATTTTGGTCAAACACAAAATTCTGGTGAAATCTAGTTCAGAAATGTGCCTCCAACTCATGAAGAAACAACAATCTTGTTAATACCTACTCTGAACAGAACTAATGGCTATACATGCTTGTGCTTCTGCTTTTTTGTTACAGGAATAAGATATGAAGAATAAAAGAATGCTTATAGTAGGAAAACCATCTGTACAACAGAGTACCAGTAACAAAATGAGGATAATGTTGGAGAATTAAAGCACAAAATGCCTCATTCAGAACTAGTCAATTGTAGACAAGGTGTCTGCACGTGGTATTCCAGTCTCTACAAAGAGTGAGAAGATTAGGTCAGAAAAAAACCTACTTTTCTATTTTTTTTTCTTGAATCAGCCATAAATTTTTATTGTCACGTCCAACTGAATATGTTTTCTCAGAGATTAAGTATTGCTCATGCCAAGAAAGCCAATGTAAAAGAAAAAGCTATGCAAGAAAAGAGCCTGCATGAAAAGAGAAGATATTTTCTTCCAATAACATTGTGCTATGCCAACTTTTGCAGGCCTGAAAACTCAACATTTTCACTGGAGATGAATGACCCCTGCCCCATGAGACTACTGAACAACTGCTGAACAGCACTGAACCATGGCTTTTCCCAGGAGCACTGACACAAAAGAAAACATCCAAATAGAACCAAATACAAGAACAGTTAATCATTGCACAATACATCCATTAGCATTGGTGGTCTGGACAAAGACTTAATTTCTTTGTCACTGAATGTGTCACCAGTTCTAGACGTCCCTCCAGTATCAAGTGAAAATACAAAGTCTCCTGCCCAGTAGTTCATATTACATTTTATTAAACTGTAACATTTCAAGCACATTCTTAATATTCTCTTATCACCATGGGGAAGAAATTGCTTCCTAGTATCTTGATAGCAAGGAAATTATGAGATGGTGAAAACAGAATCACTCCCAAAGAAATAACTATCACCTTCAAAGACAGACTAATTCAGGGCCAACAAAGCAGCTTCTCTGCTCCTGAGCAGGAGCAAAGATGGAAGTGAAGACCTATAATTAGTGCTAAGCAGTGACACAATTACTGACTAAATGTATGGAAGAGATATTACATTGATCATGTCTGTTTAGTTTTTTAGTGTATGCTGTGCCATATGTTTTCACTTAAGTTAAGAAAAAAAACCCAAACTGCAGCAACTCTCCCGTCCTCATTACACAGAGAGGATGCCAGATACTAGCTACTCTTTCTTATGAAAGCCTTTTATATTCTTCAAACCACATGTACTGAGAAATTCTATTAATAGTCAGGTATTTCTCCAGTCTTGTTTGTTGCCCTTCTCCAAATAACTCTTTCTTTTGCTTTAGCTACAGAGGTAAATTTGGGGAGGAGGTCCTCTGGGATTAATAATCTTACTAACACTATAAACAATTTTTCCATTGCTTATTCATTGGCAAATTTAACCCTGAGAGCAGTGCACATGCTAGAAAATCTCTGCAGCTATGTGGACAGCATGGGCATATTCATACCTCCCTAATTACACTGATAGAAGCACTTCTAGAAATGTGTGCAAATCCAAAAGAAGAAATTTCAATTTAGATTTAAAAAAAAACCCTCCACGTGATTCGTTTAAGAGCCCAAGATTGCTGAAGTCTCCCTGCTCTTCACTGAAAAAAGTTGCAACAACAGACTTGGTGGGTGCTGGGAAAGAATTCCTACAAGCAAATTATACCGTTGCAAATGGTGAAACATGGGAGGCACTCCAACATCCTTGTTAATGCCAAAACAATAGCCTGGGACAAAGGAGGGTGCTCGGCAGCGGGAGCTGTCCCCCACAGGAACCCTTGACATTTGAAGCCTTTAGAGCTCCTACTTCTTTTTACAGTGGGATCTTCTTGACAACTCTGAAAGTTGACCAATTTCATGGTGTTCCTCACTTTGGGTATAAACACACCAGCAAACAAATTGGCAGCAGGGCACGGGCCCACACGATCCTACTCAAGCCCATATTATTGAAGTGTTAGCGCAGTGTTAGTTACACAGATGTGCTCACCAGGGCCAACAAACATCCTCCCCTACAATTCTCACGCATTCACAGGCTAATACAGGCCAGTGACCTTTCTTGATAGGAAGCCTGGACATAGCCACTCTATTTTTGTGGGGGGCAGGGAGTTAATCTGTTTGAACAATGAGCTCAACAGTGTTCACGACCACAGGACAACCACTTTATTTATTAATAGAGACGGAGTCATCGTTTCCAAGCACTTAGAGTGGCCCATCCCGTTTCCAGACTCTGTCAAATCCCACAGTAGGAGAGACCAAGTTTGATGTGGCCGACAATCTGTTTTTAAAAGTAAATGCAGGCAAACAGGACACTGGCTCATTCATCAACATGGCCATTCCTCATTTAGAAAATCCTGATCCAGATACCGAAATATAATTTCATCGGTTCAAAGACAGCTGCAGAAGTCAGTGGGCAAAATCTAGAGCCACTGTTTCATGAACGGCCAAACTAGATACTGGTAGTGATCATTTATGGGGTCAAAACATAACCACACCTCTTCATACCTATTATTTCCCCTATTCTCTGTGCATGGAGGAAGCCAGAATTTCCACAAGGGCTACAGACACCTGTGATGAATGCAACAACATCTTCAACCTGCTGGATAAGCTTCAACACTCCTGACAGCTCTCACCTCTGCTTTTGTCACAGACTGCTGGGCATTGTGATCAAATAATTAGGACCAATCCTTAGTCCAGAGCTTTGGTGAACAGAGTCAACAACTACAACATATACTAAAGCTGCCCATTTAAGACAGGTTAAGAAAAAAGTACAACAGCTGCTCTTAAGTTCCTCTTCGTCCATTTCTAATACCTAACTGAGGACTCTCAGAACCACTGTCCAAAGAGAGTTTGTACAAGACTCGGTACCACAAGCCTCATCTCAGAAAGCCCTGCTCATTAGGCAGCAGGGCTGCCACCTGCTTATTCTGTGCCTCTTTCATAGCATGCAAGTAGTCACTAAGGCTGTTAACTGACAATAGCAGCAGTTTCCAATCTGACACAGGATGTGCAGTATTCCTACTGCAACAGCCCATTTCACAACCAGCAGCATTCAGGGAAACTTTCATATTCAGGACCATATTCACCTTGAGGGTTTCTACACACAAATGGCTCTTGCCAAGAATTGAGCACTCTGTCCATAAAACCTCCCTCCCTGGGCTAATTGCCAAATCAGAAAATAACCGCTGGAGTGAAGGAGTGAGAAATCTTTCACAAAGAAACACTGTTAAACTTTCTATGTTGTACTGAGTACTTTTAAGCATCTGGCGACAGGAGAACTGTCTTTATAATCAGACTCTCACTAGAGAACGTGAAAATCTCTGATGGACTGTGTCAAAATGATCAGCACACTGTCTTCTCCTTGATATGATAACCTTTAAAGAGCAGTAGTCCTGCCCTGAAAATTTTGGTACCGTTTCTACACTTTTACATGTAATTTATAGAGACGTATTTTTACAAATTAGTGTAGCCCAGTAGACAATACTTCTCAAAAGCTGAGTTCCCCTAAATATTGCAAGACTCATTCTTGCAATCTCGGAACTGTCCTTCCTTGGACCACTAAACACAAAGTGATGGATAAAAAAGGATTTAATTCAGCTTTTTCTCAGAGACAAAGCAAAGCAAAACTTAGGTAAGAACAGAAACGTTAACAAGAAAAAGCAGAAATGGTGGATTAGCTTGCAAGCTGCTAAGAAGCCCTTGATTTCATAACTGTAGCATTTTCAAGCCACCACAGATTAGTTTCTAGAATTTCCTTGGAACATGCAGCATTACTGAAAGTGAGATCCATCCTGTAGCTGTATTTCAAACACAAAAAAAAAAGCAAACCCAAAAAACCAAAAAGACCCAAACAAACAAAAAGCCATTTTGCACTTGGAACAGACCACGGTGACTTAGAATCAGCAGGTGATATTCACCACAGTTCTCAGACAGGTCTTCCCATTGCCATCTCAGCTGCCAACCACCTTTCCCAGTGTGATGCATGCTGGAAATCCCAGCTGACAGCATCACAGGGCTGCCTAACACACAGAGCAGAGTTCCTGCCCTGTCTGTTTCAACACAGTCACATCTCTCTACACTTTCTCAGCCACTCTGACTACTCCTTTTCCCATGCACATCCTCTCTCTGAGAGTCTTCACCTTGCACCAGCAGATGACTGAGCTCCACGCTGCCTGCCTGGATCATTTGTTTGGATATCATTAGATTGCCCTGACTGAAAGCCTTAATGAGGTGCTGATCCCATCATCCAATCAGTCGTCTGAGCCCAAATGCATCCCATGGGAGAGCCAGAAAAGACTGATGCAAGAATTCCAAGTGATGTGTAACATGAAAGGGCGCCATTCGCATCGCTAGGACTCACAGCCTGTCAGCACGGCCATTACAAATCTGGGGCTACACAGATTTATAATTCAACCCTCCCACACACAGAACTTGCTCCAGACTGAAACTTGGCACAAAATTCAGTCCCAGGAGGGTGTTAAAAAAATAACCCATTCAACGGTTTCCGTCCCATGGCTTCAGCTCACAGCCATTTAAATAATGGCAATTTCTCATTTCTCTTTTTAACTGAGGAAATCCAATATAAAACACCAGATTTACATAACATTGCAGTGGTGATACAAGCTGGCAACAAACCCAGAGAGAAGGCTGCCAGAGCCGTTCTATCATTCTCTTTTGGTGAATTTCTCCATTTGGATTCAGTTTAATGGAATTATTTTTATTAGGTCTGGCTGACATCATGTGTAACCTGCAAATCCCTCTTCTGCCCTGGCCAGGCACCGTGCCCTAGCTTTGTACACCTTGTATGCTGGTTAGAAGGGGACAAGCCCTCCTGTAGTCACAGTAGCCTCCCACTTGTACTGCCACTGTTAGTTCTTTGCTGCAAACTCTGCCAGCTGATTTAGAGGACAGTAATTAGCTTCCCATTGAGCTGCAAAAGACTGACTGGACAAGGAATGGACAAAACAAAGAAGGGAACTGATGCAAGCCAAAAGCAATTTGTCAGTAGTGCCTTTGATTTGATCAGAGATTGTTATGACAACTACCACACCTGCTTCCAGGGAGAGACACAAAGCCAAGCTTTATGTGGCTGCAGTTCTTTCTCCACCAGGTATTTAAATTCCTACAGGATTACCTGTAATCTTGAGTTTGTCAGTATATAAAAAAAATCTTCCTAGTTGATGCAATGCCACGGAAACTTCTTAAATACACAGGACCTTAGGTAATCTGCAGCAAATCACTGCAGTGAGCACAAGCCTTCTGCTCCACCACTGCTCGGACAGAGAGGTTGTGACAGCACATGTGGGACAGGTAGGAACTTGTCACCTCAAAACAAATCAACTTCTGGGTGGGCTACTGGCTCCCATCTCCTCCACCAGCCACCACTCATGCTTTCTCAACAGCACACCTGAGACACAGCCCCTCTGCCTTCCTCCAGCTGGAGGACAGGGCATATTAAAATTATCAAAGCATCTGAAGATACTTTTCCTACTTGATATATAAGTAAATAAGTAGCCCAACTATAAAATTCTATGAGAAAAAAAATTAAGATTTGTATCAGTGGTCAAGCCCAAGGCATCTTTCCTGCTCTTTAGAGAATTACTGACCTAAAGGTATTTCAAACCAGTTTGAACTCTGATGCTGTCAGCAAAGCTGCTACAAGGTCCTCTGGCAGCCAATGCCAAAATGCTTCTTCTAGAGTGTGGTTGTTGGTCCAAATTACCATTGTTGCACTGACTCTCCACACTAAACCACCTTCCCTAAGGCCATCCTCCGAGGTCCATGGTCCAGCTGTAAAAACCCTTCTGCATTTCTGAGAACTACATATACAATTATTCTCCAACAGGGGAAATAAAGTGAGCCAAAGAACCACCAGAGTTTTCAAAACAGAAAAGAAAATGGGGAAAACATCTACAGAACCACCTTCTTCTCCAGCAGCTGCAGTTTTCTCATACCTTGTCCTTTAATTCCAAAGGGAGGCACAAAGTCCCTGATACGTGCCCATTTCCTGAAGGAGTCATCCAAGAACATTGGTGCCGGCTTCGAGAACCTGAGAAAACCAAAATGACAAAGAAATTAACTCAAACCACGAAGGATACATTTCTGCAGGAATGCTGTGAGAATCCATACCAAGTGCTGATTCTACATTATCACTGGCAACAATGATATGGAAGATTTTACTTTTACCCAAAAATGACTGCAGTGAAACAAACCCGTCAGAATTTGTGCCATGAGGACACTCAAATCACTGAAGTTGTGAACCTAGCACTCACTTCCACTCAACAATTTAAAACTGCCCCAGGATTGTTTGGCTACTAATTTAGCTACAATAAATTGTAAATTGCCAGCAGAATTGTTTGGCTACTAATTTAGCTACAATAAATTGTACATTTCCAGCAGGGTTTAGGCAGTTGAACTTCCAATTTTGTGAGCCCAAACCAGTTTATGTGCTGTCTTAAGAGGAGTTCTTAGACTTATGAGAAGTCTGTTTCGGCCTCACTCATGCACATACACAGCATCTATCACCATACAGGCAAGAAAGAAAACAGTTCAGAAGATCATGAAGCAGCTTGTAGTCTACAGAAAAGAAAATGTGTCTTCTTCAGCATTCATTAACATATAAATAATTCAAGAAAGGTCCCTGCCAAAACAAACAGTTATGATCTATATAAGAATCCCTTACAAAAGAGAGACCTAGTCCTTTTTAACCATGTCATTATGGAAATACATTATCCTAATTATACCCTCAACACACAAACACAGCAGCTAGTAAAAAATTGTCTCTTCTAGAAATTAGTACTACAGTGGCCAGAGAAAAGAAAACGATTAGCAAATATAGAAACATTATCTTCCATATGGGACCATTTCTGAGTGTATCAAGTATACTAGAAAGTATGCTAATACTACTAGAAATCTGTTCGTACAATCATATCAAAACAGTAGCAGAGATATTCTGGACCAAAATCAATCCCACCATGAAAAGGAATGTACTACATGCTCAGAGTCAGAGGAAGCATCTCCACTACAGAGCAAGGTACGTGCCCCTGAAATAGATCCAGCTTGGCCAACCTACACATGGGAGCAGGACAGACGTAACCCACGGGTTTAGCTCTCCCTTTAGGCTGTTTCTGTACTCAGAATTCAACTCTTACAGCAATCAGATGACCTTTGGACTTGAACAACCTGATTTAGGATAAACTCATCAACACTATGCCACAGCAGGTAGAGAGCAACAATTTAAAATAGCAGCACAGTGAGGAAAGGATGGAATGAAATCTAAATTACAAACTGATCAAAGTGAAGTCCTGTCATAGATGGCCAGTAAATCACAGATGCAGAAATCTATGGAAAGGGGAAAGACACCAAGAAAATTTAACAAAACAAGAAGACTCAGATTCACCCATGCATACAGCTTCACATCCACTCATGCAATCTTTAATAAGATCATCTATAACCATAAAAGCAAGATGCACAGATGACATGGCTGATCTAGAAGGAAAGGAATGTTTTTCCAGAGCTGAGAATACAAAAGCATATATATAACTTTATCTGGGAAAAGGTGGGGGAGGTATGTTAGATATATTAGAGCTTCTGAAGCTTTTAAGTAAAAATACCCCACAGGCCTATTTAAAAACAAATAAAGAACAATACAGTATTAACTGTAACACATTTACTCTGAAAATATCCAAAAAACTTCAATAACCTGACAAATCAGTTCAATGTTTTCTCACACATCTTGGTACACCAAAATATAATTACTATGTTTTCCTAGGGGTTCTCTGGGGATTCATCTCCACCTCCTTCCAACATCGACAGGAGGAATCTTTGCAGTCATGCAATGCAAGAGCTTTTATAAGCTGAAGGGCTACAGCACAGATGTTAACAACCCTTCCTTTACAGCCACCCCTTGAACTCTCAGCAGAAGCCAGGTCCCACAGAGTGGTCCCTGTTGTCCCCACACAGCAGTTGCAGCAAGAGATGACAGCACTGCCTGGGGCTCACCAGCACCTTGGAGCTGCTCTGTAAGGTCACCAAGCTACTTTGGCTGCTGCTGTGACATGCAGTCTCCAGGAAAAACTTGTGTGCTTCAGAATAGGCATATATGAGCAGGTTTTATTCCCTTCTCGAGAAACAAGAGGATTCAAGAGGTGCAGTAAATAAAACCTTTGCCAGCTCAGTTCACCTGTTCAAAAGCACTGCACGGTGAAGAAGGTACAGGCTGTAAGGTCAGGCCTAACTCAGAAGCTGGTGTTGTTTATACTTGCAAATAAATGGTCTGTTTGCAAGTGATACACCTGGAAAAGACAATTTACAGTAGTCTGATGTGGAGTAAGGAGTGCCTCTCCCTATTGCAGATTCCCATTTACAAGGTGCCTGGTAAATCCAGAAGGGAAGTCAGATACTCCTAAGACTCCCTGGACCCCAGGGGAGTTCCCAAAATCAGCTGAAGTTCAGGACATGACCAATCTAATGCTCTGTGGTATTGTCTCTCATGTGACAGCCAGGGCACCAAAGCGATGCCAAAGAAAGAGTGAAACAATCATTGGCCTTTTTATTGTATTTGCTACAAGTAAATGTAGGGATTTTCCTACCAAAGAACACAATAGCCTTAGACTAGCTACTGTTATTTGGTAATATTTAATACTGCTCTATACAGGGCCAGGGAAAAAGACTTCTAAATCATACTTTTGTTTCATTTAAGAAGGAGGAAGAACAGATTTGGGGAAATATTATAGCCATATGGGAAAAAAGGGAGCAAGTCAGAAAATATTTTGCTCTCATAAATCTCAAAAGTAATTCTGTTTCAGAAATATTAAGAAATTAAGAATGCTGTAAGCTCATGCGCTTTGCCACCTCAATAAATCAGAGCAAGCCTGAACTGATGTCCAGCAGTGACAGGGAAATGCAATCTGCCAGACTCTCCAGGAGCAGGGCTGTTCTGTCTCAGCTCTGAACTGCATCTGGTGTATTCCAGGAACCTTCAGGAAATATCAGGATTTGCCTCAAACAGGCCATGGGAATGCTCTCTGCAGAGCACCTAAAATACATTCCAAGGAATGCATGGGAGTTTGTCAAAAAGAAAAAGCAAATGTTTCCGAATATATTCAAATTCTACATGTATTGAGCAGCTTGGAATGGGATGCTGCATTTTGCCTGTCACAGTTGCCTAAAGGCAGGTTGGCTTCATGGGCAACCACAGCTCCAGACCCAAAACAGGTTTGTGCTCCTTCAGCAAATGGCACAGAAAGGGAAAGTTTAGATTTTTCAGATTTAAATTTTAGGGACTTCCTCTCTACTCCACCTGAAATTCCAGAACAGACATAATGCAATCTCATTGCACGTGACAGCCTGAAAAGTTGAGGAGTTTTGCTGCTTGTGGCACACACTTATGACCTGTGTAATTTGAGAGAAATGCCAAGCATCTACAATCCCTGGTTTGAATAGCATACCCTGCTAAAACACAAATGACATCTAAATGGACTAAATGCTTGACATGATAATTGTGAGGTACAAAACAAATCTCTCCCAGTTCTCAAGTTTGAACTCCTCATTCAAAGACATTAATAAAATCTCTAACAATTTGTCACCATGCGCAGCGAAAGGAAGCGAGTGTTCTGCCAGAAACTGTTCTTAAACAGGAATCTATAATCACACAAAAATGTGATATATATTTGTGCCTATGGAACTCTGGCTTATGTGACAAAACATTACATTTCCAGTTTTTTCCTCCCTGACCTGAAGAGTTGTGACCCCAAAACATTTCTGAAGGCTGAGCTAGCCTGCCAGAAGCTCCCCAGCCAAGTTTTTTGACCATTCCATTTTGTCCCTGATACTGAGACCACTTCACAGCTACTCCTCTTCAATGAGCACTGAGTTACTCAGCATAACCAGCACTAGATTCCCAAAGTATCCTGCAGTCGCTATGCAAGACAATTTCAGACATTGAATCGTGGCTAGAATCTGCTCCCTACTCCTTATCTGCTGCTTTCCAAGCAATTCATATATAAATGTGTAGAAGAGAAAAAGCTACATCTCAGAGAAAGTAAAATAAACAAACTGATTTATGTGTCTTTGGCTTTAATGAGGAGGGACGAAGAAAAGGTCAAGTTCCTGAAGGAGTAAAGGAGAAGACGACACCACATTTCCAAGAAACCACGACACTTAAGGAAAGGCAGACTGGCAGCCACTAAATTCCACTGTGAACTTATATTTTAGATATTTCCTTTTTTAAAACATCCTCCTTTAAGCTGAGCTGTGCTTTGGTTTATTCTTTAATTAAGGAGAATCCGGAGTGCTGGAAAACTGAAAGCTGAAAGAAAAAAGCCCTAACAGTGCTAGAACCTAATGCTGTGCAGAACCTGCAGGCATTTGTAAAGGGGCAGGAATAGCTTCTTTCTCTTTTTTTAAACCACACAAATAAATTATTTATTTGTTCTGGCATGACTTATATCTTGTATTTGCTGATGATCAAAAGCATCCATGGTTAGACAGAAGGCACAAAATCTACCAATATTATTAATTAAATACAAACTGAAGCCTTTGAGTGCTGAATCATTAGCCCTGACACAGGCATTTATGGAGAGAGAAAATCTAAACTAAGCTTTTCCTTTTTCCTTACTGGGACCTAGATGTATGCTGTCTCCCTTGCCTCCCTTCTCTTGGGAGCAGCATGGAGTGATAGTATAGGAATGAGGAGGTTCATGACATCCCAATTTTACATTTCTTACATTAATCCTCTGTCAAAAATCCAAGCAGCTCAAAGATTTCTCAAGGAGCTGAAAAATTTAAGAAACTACATTAATAAGAATTAAATTCATCCTACAACCAACGTACTACTTTTCCTATATCA
>VWZN01019701.1:645751-731209 GCA_013396955.1 Regulus satrapa | reverse complement strand
AAAAAAAAAAAAAAAAAAAAGATGTCTGCACGAGGAATATCATTAACAGCAGAGATCAAGCAAAAAACTAAGTTGATCTTAAAAACTGCAGAAGTCTAAAATAAATATGCTAAAGAAAACTTAGCACTGAGGAATGGTTGGTCAGAGCACCCTACCAGTGCCATTTGAGACCACCTATCTCTTTTTGCAAGAGAGTGTGAGCCACAGATGCCCACCCACCTTCTCCCAGGCTCTCTGTGCCTGCAGACCCTTGAGTGGCTCTGCAGCTCTCTCTTCCAGGCTGCAAAGGTCTGGGCTACTTGGCCACTCCCTGCACTGAGGCCACTGAATTACGCAGCAGTACAACAGTGCTCTGCAATAAATGTCACCACCACTCCAAAAAAGATGACTTTGAATAGGCTTTATTCCATAAGCAAAGGAAAGGGCAGGTAAAAAATGAACTCAACCCAAACCCCACGGACCACGTAGCATTTATCCCTGCCTACTTCCCTGGGAATGATTGCTCTGCACCTTTGAGGCACTCGGGAACATCTTCAACCTCCTTGCCCTCTGCTCTCCATCACCTAGTAGGTTGTTTAAAATCCTCTGTGCAGACCTTTCCTCATTGCCTGCTTGCTGCTCTATTTAGAGCTGGACCAGCTGCTCCAAGATGTATCTTAAAAGGCTCCCATCCTTTTCACTGTGGTTCATACAAAGAACATTGTTACACTCTTGCATGAAAGATAAACATCCTATCAGGAATGAAAAATGTAACTATTACAGCTGTGAAACCTGTTAAATACTATATTCAAGATCAGAAGGCATCAACTCAAGCACCATGTCCAATTCTGGGCCTCATGTTAAAAACGTGAACAAACTGAAAAAAGGCAACAGGAGACTCTGAAAAATATCTAAACTATAGAAAACATGATGTCTGAGGAAAGCTAGAAAAAAAATTACTTTGTTTAGTCTAGAAAAAAATGGAAGAGGACATGATAAGCAAGCCATTAAATATGACAAGGCTGCTGCAAGTGAACAAGACAGGATCTCTATATCCTTGGTAAAGAGAAGTAGTAACACCGGTCCTAAAATGCAGCAAAGAAAACTTAACAATTAAAAAATGTTTCTTATGCTTGGGATCATTACATTGAAATATACCGTCTGGACATAGGTTACAGAACTCACATCAACTACACTGATTTCTGATTTGATTGCATTATTTTTAACAAGTTTATATCCATTAAACATTAGTTAGCCATAGCTGTGCCGACTTTTAGGAGGGAAATGCAAACAGACGATCTTTTGAGGTTCTGCACAGGTTTATTCCATCTAAAACCACTTTCCTACTGGGCTAACATTGCTAGGAGGTGACCACAAACCCAAGCTACAGCCTGCTGTAGCTGGGAATCAAGAGCTGCCCTTCAGATTCCTTGCACTTAAGAATTTCTCTTCATATATGGTAATCAAATTTCAGTACAATCACTGTAGATAAACAGCACATGTATTTTCCAGCCTGCTGCCTGCCAAGAGTGCTTTCTGTTTGCACCCCACACCTTTGTGATAAACAGGAAGACACGCAAAGTTTAACCTTTCTGCAGTCATTAATGTCTTGGGCTTATGGCACCACCAAGGCACAAAATCAAAGAATGATTTAATACTGGCTCAGTCCCTCCTGCTCACTGACTGTGTTCTGACATGCATAAAGTCCAACAAAGTGTCCCGAGCAGCTTACCTTTATAACGCAATTAGTCATAGGGACTGGAAAAGTTCTGAGATAAACGAAATATATTAAAGACAAAAAGAAATCAGTTTGCCTGTTCTGATGAAATCCTCACACTTTCCTACTGATTCTCCAAACATTTCAGACAAAAAACACACATGTATGTGCAGAAATAACAAGAAGCTTGGCTTAAAGGTTGGCTTCCTCTTGGAGGAAAAGAAAAACCAACCAAAAAACAAAACTGTAAAATTCAGACCAGGCAGAAACTTTGTTCTGACCTGCCTCATGGAGCAGCTTATAACACAACATGCAAAATTTGCCATTGTTCACAAAACTTTCTAATACCAAAACATAATTATGCAAGGGTGAAAAGCTAACTTCTCAACAACACAAGGTTCTGTTAGTTTAAAAACCAGTCTTCTAACATCATTTCAATGTCATAGCTTGTTTCTCATGTGTTATTGTCAATGATGCAAGATTGAATTACAACTCATTTTTCCTACAAAAAGCCAGGTGGGGGGGGTTCAAGAACTCTGAGGGAGCACTGAGCCAAATAGATGAGATTATGTGGTATTTGGAAACATGATGAAGGTAAGCGAAAGCAGACTGCAATTACTGCCTGAGTTCCCAAACCCTTCTGTGCAAACAAAAAATGAGATGAAGAGGGAAGGTGAAAGGTCCAATACTTCTCCCAAGAAGAAAGAATTAGCTCCCATAGAAGATGCCAGTCAGCAGCTCTGCCAGTTGGCCTGACTTCAGTACAGTTGTGTTCCCGCTAATATTTGGCTGGAACAGGAAGGGGATTGTGCTTTCTAATGAACACCAACTGGGAAGCAGTCACGTAGGATCTACTGCTGTGCAACGCTGCACTCCCAAAAGGCAGGGTATCTGAGGGAATCTATTTTTTTCTGGTGAAGATCTAACACATTTCAGAAGACTGCAGAGAACGGGCACAGTGCCCAACACAGACCTGTTGTCTTTCATCACACTAATTCACCAGTCTGTAAAATGCAGAGATGACACCTTACCTTTATAAAGCCAACTTAATGGTCTCTTTATCCTTCTTGCAGAGAGAGGTTAATCCCTGTCATTGCCACTCACTGCTCGTTCTTGCCACCACTGGCCACGTCTGACTGTCCTGAGCTTCCAGCAGTCTTCTGGAGCACAACAAATTGCACATCTCTGTTTCAAAAAGCCTCTGATCACATTCTCTCCTACCATTATTTAATGTATATGCCTATCTTGAGGTTATCCTACTCTATAAGACCAATCTTCAGATATCAAATCATTGGAGGGAATAGTAAAATTTTGAGTACAAGGCCTTTGTACAAGTAATTATGCAGGAGGAGCCTGGAACACTCAAGACTGCTAAGAAATTGGTATATATGTAGGGAACAGGACAGAGATGAAAAAGAGCCTTCCACCACCAGCTAAGCCAAAAATGCACACATTGCTGAGTACAGCCAAGCACAGAACAGATGTGACTGCTCTGCTGATGTACAGCACACGGGACATGGCACGGAAGGGAAAGAGCTGTTGAAGCTAAGGAACAACTAAGCACAAAATGAGTGTGACTTGATCCTCCAATCGGCTTAAGACAAAAATAAGGTCACCAATGTTTAAAAAGCTCCCAAACAGCTTTGTTATGGAAGCTAATGAAGACAAAAAGCAGAAAACAAATTACTTGATGAGAATCTTGGTCATTTTATGAAAAGGATTGTATGATTTAGTGTCTACACAGACAGAAGTCTGGACTTCAAAATTAATTCAGTTTCTGAATGACTGATGTTCTTTCACTTCTGGCCCATTGCTCTTATTCAGGTCAAAAATCCACTTGGGGCAGAAGTTCCCTGCATAAGTCTTACTGGAGTGAGGAAGCTTGTAGAAGAAATGTCAATGTTTCAATAATTGTAACTGAAACAGATGGATTGATCTGAGTGAAAATAGTCTTTATTTTTTTCAAGACTCATACATTTGTGGAATGACCAATGCCATCTTAGAAGTTAGACAAAAAATCCTATTAACACAATATGGAAAACATTAGTCTGTTGTGAAATACACATGGCATTAACAGAAGTCTTGAGAGGTCTTGTGACTTTCCTACATGTAGGGCAATATTCTGAAAAATTCCACAAGACACAGTTTCTTATATCACACTCCTGGGAGAATCTCAGCCTTCATGTTAAAAAAAATCCCCCAGCAAATAAAAAATACTTTTTCTAGACTTATAGCTGGAAATGAGACCTCAATAACTAATAAATGCTCAGAAACCTGAGGAGAAATAAAAAGAAACCATTATTTTTCAACTGCGTGAATTTTCTGTCCTGACTCATTATTACTGACTATTTGCAGGTTGCAATTCTCATCACTGCAACTCCCTACAGTGACTTTAAAGTGATCCAGAGAAGGTTACTCCAATGAAAATGCAGGCAAGGGACGAGCTTGCTTTCACACACCAACAGGAAATGAGAGGAAAACAGTAAAAGTGAGGGGGAAAAGAATTCCGCAGAAGCTATTGTCCAAGAGCTGCCTACAACACACAAGACAGGCAGATAATTAAATGCAAAGAAACGAAGACAAGAAGTGAATCTTCTTTGCACACCACAAATTGATGCTCAAAGACAATTATACAGGTGTTTCTTACACATTTTTGTCAGTTATTTTTAATTTTTTTAAAAAATGTTATTACAATGTGGATTTCATGTGAAAAACTGGCATAGCAATGACCATATTGCACAAATTCCTAAGAGCTAAACAATTTATCTTGTCATGCTCCTTCTTGTAGGAAGTTGTTCAAGGAACAATTATATGATTTTCAAGCTTGCCAAGAAGTCAAAGCAACATCATCCATTCAACCAGGGAATAAGATTTTTCCTTCTATTAGGTGAAACAGGATAATTTAGCTTTAAGAGCCACCTTCTAGGTACAGCCACCAGACGTGCATTTGTAGAATGTACACCCAAAAAAATACCATTACTATCAGAATAATTTCACTTGCTGAAAAACACTTACAGAAAGATCACAAAGCTGCTATTAACGAGATCCATATCAATCTCAATGGGAAAAATTCCAGATGCATTTCTGTTTCTCTGCTGCACAATAGACTTCACATTGTAGTGCAGGACAAAGTGGGGGCAGCCAGTTGTTTCTATTTAAGATTCAGACAGAGGCTTTTTCTTCCTTTAACCAGATGCAGAAACCTCCAAGGATTTCACTGAAAGCCTGAACAGAAAAAAAAGCCAAAAGCCCAAGTGGAAAGAGTGTTGTCAGAGGGACCTATCCCCCTAGGTGCCAGAAGGTACTTCTGTAACTGGAGATAATGCCTGATAGGGTTGACATGGACCTCATGTCCAATTTAATGTAATTTTCTGGCTCCTCTGTCACCTTATTAATTCCAGCCCTTAGCCTAAGAGTGGTGATCTTTAAAGCAACATGCATTAAAATCTTGCAGATAGTATCAGCACTATTTAATATACGCCTCTCCCCTTTCGTCCCGTGGTTTTTAAAATAAACAAGTATTTTAACAAAACAAGGCTAAGACTCTGAGCTTGTAAAACCTCTTTCTAGGTACTGTTTCCAGAGATAAGGCACAAAGACTGGACAATGAAGAGTTTCCATGCAAGAGGCCACCTGACAAAACTAAAAGGATTTACTGATTCACAGAGCAAGTGGGTGCTGTGGAGAAAGCTGCAAACAGTGCCAGCACAGACAGCTACATCCTTTCCTCCTCATCCCACACAGAAAGTGTCTGGCTTGAGTTAGAGATTAGGCAGGGAAAAGAGACTGGAGAAGAGACCCAACTACTCCAACGAAATAAAGAATCCACAAATCATGTGGACTTCTCCTGTCCTACCTGAAAAACAGGTGTGAAAAATAAGGCCTGTCCTTCCAGTCAGCACACTCACTGGCCTTGTCCAACCAGGGCCCTCTGCTGTGTCCCCACATCCAAATTCATCACACGTGTGGCAAGAGACGATGCAGAAACAACAGCACCCACAGCAGTAACTTCAAAGGACTCTGCCCAGAGGCTTTGTGGATACCTGAAGCACAAGGTATGCTCTTAAAAGCCTGCCCTCTAAAATGCTATAAATCTCCTGGAAGAACTTATATCCTCCCTGACTCAGTAATCAAAGCAGAGACAGCCTCCCAGTTCTTATTGCACCACTTGAAGAATGGTACAACAGTTCTCCTCATTCCAGGAATGGAGTTTTTCAATGAGATAGTTCATTTCAACAAGTTCCCACAAGAAAGAACTGCAGAAAAAAGGATACTGCTGGTTTATGCATTTGAGATTTATGTAAGTCACTGAAATAAATACTAAATATTATTAGCTATTAAAGGAAATGGTTATGGTGAAGATGAGGGGATAAAAACCTCACACAAATAAGCCTTCTCTTTGAGTATCCTTGATGGAGAAAGCACTTCTCCTACAGCTGTGGGAAAGAAAACAAGACACAACGGCTGAAGTTAAAATTACACATCTTTGGCTGTTATCAAAGGGAGCTACAGCACATGGACAAAGTGCAGTCTGCGTGATTCCAATTCCAAACCAAAGAAATGCCGCAGGCATATTCATCATCGACATTTGTATTTGCTCCTGAATATCACAAAGAGCAGTGAACATGGCTGATCCACTACTTTTGTCCCAGTAGCAAGGTTTAATTGTGCCAACTGCATTCAGTCTTTGTAGAAAGCATTAATAAGTTCACTCCTACAATTGATACTCTCCCAGGGACCCCCTCAGGCAAACCAACATGAAGCAGCTCCAGGTGCAGCAGTGCCAGATGACATAGAAACCCTGCCACACCTGGGAGTTTTCCATAGCCTCAGAGTGTGGGTGGAACAAAGTACAAAGAGCAACTCAGCATCTCCATTAATCCACCAGGGAGACACAAAAGAATCATAGAATCGTTTAGGTTGGAAATGACCTCTAAGATTGAGTCCAAACATTAACCCAACCTTCCCCAGGCTACCACTAAACCATGTTCCCAAGTGCCACATCTAAATGACTCTTAGCTCCCTCCAGGGATGGTGACTCTCTAGGCAGCCTGTTCCACTGCTTCATTTTGGTGGAAAAATTTTCTTAATATCCAATATAAACATCCCCTGGCACAACCTGAGGCCATTTCTTCTTACCCTGGAGAAGAGAAGGACACCCACCATACTAGAACATCCTTTCAGTCTCTCATCCTGTAGAGAGTGATGAGGTTCCCTCAGAGCCTTTTTCTCTAAGCTAAACGTCCCCAGGTCCCTCAGCAGCTCCTCACAGAACCTATGCTCTAGAGCCTCTGCCAGCCCGTCTCTGTCTCGGCCTGGAATTCAGTCTATTCACTGTATTTTCTTATTTCATCATCTGGTTTGGGGTTTTTTCCTCATTCTTTTGTTTGTACACTTATATTTGTCTAACCACTTAGATGGCACTCCACAAACAATTACTTTCAATTTACATCTGTCATAGAGAAGGTGTTCCCTGTTTTCTTTCTACTTCTTAAAAGTATTAAACTTTTCACTACAGACATTTTGGAAGCAGATAAGCTTGGTGTGACAGGACAAGAAATCTCTCCATTAAAATGACAAATTGCAGTCATTTTGTTCTCATTTAATCTTTTAACAAAACAATCACCTTTTAAGAAAAACTGAAAAAAGGCATGGAAGCTCTCAGCCTGTAAAATGAAAGCTTTGAAATGCACTGACAAAGAAAAAGAAGACCTTAATACAAAGGACGAGTAATCTTAATCACCAGCTATTTCTAATATCTTTTTGTCTTAAGTACCTCTACCCTGCAATAAATCAAGAAATGTTTAGTCACTTCTTTGAAGTTACAGAGATACAATAGAACAAATAACAAGAAAGCTATGCTTCAAAGCACTAAATAAATAAATAAATACATAATGACAATCAGCAATAATAACTTTTCAAAGCTGTAAGAAAATCCTACAAAATGCTGTGACTGCCCTTCAAAATTTTCCCCAAATAATTTTTTTCCTAAAAATAATTTCCCCATATAACTTAGAGTAGTTTAGAAAAAGTGAAAGCCCACAATCCCATCTAACTCAGGATATTCTTACATTTCCTTGTCTAAACAGAAAAGTTGAAGGACTACATTAGCCAGTATCTGTGATCTCAATGACAAGAGAAATAGCAGATTTCTATTAGCCAGCAAAACAGCAGTGCTGTTGGCCAAAAGAAGAACTTCCCACAAGTATTTATGGGTGCTCTTAGGGCAAGTGTTCAAACAGACAGCTGTGGAGTGAAAAAGCAGTACAGGATCATCCCACATTACTCTCTCTGCCTCTGTAATGCTCATGCTCAGCCCTCCTGAATTATACCATTCCGCTGGACTTTTTGCTTTCCCCGAGCTGCAGACTAAGTGCACTTGGCTGTGACATCCACAAGCAATACCACTATTAAAACCTGCAGATTCTCACATCAGTGCTGTGTAAATGTCACTGTCTAAAACACAGACCAAAACTGACTAAAGATTTTCAGAGACGATCAGCACTTTGCTGAATTCAACAGCAACTGTGTTAGTAACTGATCTTCTCAGCAAATCAGGTTACTCATGTTACCATACTTGTCTTGTAGCAATTACTTCTGAGTATTCCCACTGCATGTTTTCCCAGCATGACAACCTGATACATACTCTGCAGCAATGGTTTTCATTTTAATATCTTGGCCAGTCATGGAGTGAATCAAATTGACAGCCTCTCTGCTGATACCAAGCTTTAGAGGCAGTAGAACAGGTCCACTCCCGTCAATTTTTATCAGTTCTACTTTGAAAAATGGTGCCCCTAGTTAGAGGGATTAGAATCTCCCTGAAAATAGATATTGGGAATAAAAATACAAGAGCAGCTCTAATAGAAATACGAACAGGGTGATGCAGGAGTATCAACAAATTGCTTCCAAACCTGCCTGGGGCCAGTACAGCTTTGGAGAATCTGTAACACTTGGACGGAGCTTTCCTTCCAAGGCTTCTTACTTCTTTTGATGCCAAAGATGTGTGCAAAGCACAAATCTGAACTGCCTGCTCTACTCACTGTTATCATCCACTGAAAGCTATCGTGGATGCTTCTTGAAACGCACATGAAGAGCCTGGACTGAGGGCAGTGACCTCGAGGCACTGATCTGTGCCAGTCCCCGTCACCAATGCCAGCCCCAGAAGAGGCACAGGGATCAGAGCTGTGCTCTCCTGGTAATTACAATTATTGCACCAGAACTGGTTGTCTCTGAGGGAGGGGAAAAAAAATGTGTTGCTTGATTTTTAGCTTGGGATTATTTTTTTAAGAATTCATCAGCTTGATTGCACAGCAGTAAGAAAATCCCACCTAAGGACGTGAGTGAGACTGTGCTGGGGCAGATGGGAGTTCAAAATCTCTTTCCCAAAAATGGCAATAAATGGATGTCCAAGGTAAAGCAAGAACAGGGCAAAGAGATAAAATATTTCCTCCCTAACATTCACACAGCTTTCAAACATTTTCAGCTGAGTGGATTTCCTGAGCTTGATGTGGTTTGTCTAATCAGCAACCCCCCTTTCCCTCCTAGCAATGGATCCCTCCTCCAAATGTTTGTCCAGACTCCTCTGGAATTTGTACAGACAATTTGCAGCTGTCACATGCTTTGGCAAGGAATTGCCCAGGTATATAACCTGATGCACACAGAACTGAATATTTTTTGTTCTGATGCATGTAAGCAGAAACACATTATGCAGAAAGACTGTATCAATGATTTTCCCCTTATACCTTTTTTTCCTGTAGTAAAAGCCAAAGGTAATTTCAGCAGCTCAACCAGAAGACCCTCTACAAAACATCATATCTCCTTTCAGCTGCCTCAGAAATCACATTGTCCACCTCTATAACCCTCTTTGCGCTCAAGGTCTTCCCATATTCTTCCTTTGGGATTTGATGTTACCAAGCTTGAAGAAATTTTGTTTCATGCAGCTCTCATCTGGGAAATTCACTCCACTTCTGTACAAGAGAAGTCTTTTCATCAATTTATTGTGTTCCTCATGTGTTCTCATCCTGTATATCTCCTAAAGCTTCCTACTGGC
Organism: Regulus satrapa; assembly: GCA_013396955.1. NCBI lineage: Eukaryota > Metazoa > Chordata > Aves > Passeriformes > Regulidae > Regulus > Regulus satrapa. Next base: position 721,463 of record VWZN01019701.1, on the reverse strand, counting down.
TCCCCTGATGTCAAACTCAAGCCACTTGCTCCTACCCACCAGGTGAGCACCTTCTCCTTTTTGGCCTGGCAGACCACTCAGCACCATTGAAATTGGGAAGTACTGCAGGAGCTATTGCCTCTCACATCCCATAAGGAGCCCACCCTTCTCCTGTGTTCACAGAAGACAGCTTTCCCTAAGATATTTCTGGCTGCTAAGATGGCTGGGAAGCTTCAGATTTACAGCCTATGACTGAAAAGCTCTCTCTGCACATTGTAGTTCCTGACAGGACCATAAAAAATTCCAGGGAAGGACATGGACATGCTGGAGCGAGTCTAGAGAAGGGCCACAAAGAAGATAAAGGACTGGAGTGTTCAAGGGTAGGCTGGATGGGGCTTGGATCAGCCTGGTCTAGCGGAAGGTGTCCCTGTCCGTAGCAGGGGTGAATGGAACTGAATGATCTTTAAGGTCCCTTCCAACCCAACCCATTGAATGGTTCCCTGATCTGTACAGGATTGAAGGGCCATACATATACAGCAAACCCCAGCTGCTTTTTGGAAACAGAAATCATGCACAGGAACCACGGCACACGGAAATGGTGTGGGCTTCCAGCTGGTGAAAAACATGAAGTCACTACATCCACAGACTGCACTGAATGGGAAACAGCAATTATGGCAGCTACCAACTGCTTCGAGAGAGCCTCTCCTGCTCTTTTGCCAGGGCCAATGTTCGTCAGCAGCTGCAGACAAGGAGTCAATCACCAGCTTTCAAAAAGACATATTTCATTAGGAGATGAGGTCTGTCCAGACACAAATGACAAAGAGCCACATTACTCCTCTTTAGCTTTAGCTAGCGTGGGAATGAAGCTCAGACACAAGAAAACTTCCTCCGTAGCAATGTCCTGCAGCTGTCAAAGAACTGGCATGTGAACAAGTCAGGCACAGGAAGAGGAGAAGTGCTACTACAGCCCTGGACAATTTAGCAACTTCAGAATCTCAATCTGACAGCAGAAAAGTAGGTGACCATAGAGACACTCTCCCACTTTCTGCACAGCTTTGGCTCAGACATTCACATGTTGTCCCTATGGACCTGCAGGAAGTACAGGAATACATATGCTTTGATCCAGCAATAATGACTTAAAACCCAGCCTTGTGTGGGAAGTGTTGACAAATTACCTCTCGTAGACACTGAAATCACTCAAACAATTAACTGAGATTAGATTAGCTGGTGGGTTTGGAAAAAGGCTAAGAATAAGATGTGTGCAGCCACACATGTTTTTACTCAATTAGATGACAGTAGGACATGTGTTTCTTCAAACATCAAGGCTACACCAAATCAGATAAGCAATCCCACCTAAAACAAAAACCAGCAACATACTTCCCACAAATGTAAAATAACTTTGTGCTAAGGCACAGTGGAATAAACTGACCAGAGACACAGTTTCTTCCCTACCCAAATCAGCCTCAAAATCAATACCTTAAAGAGCAAGAATTCACATTCTTACTTTTTAAAAAAAATCTAGTGTAACTATAGAGGTTTTATTACTTCTATATTAGTATTATTTTACGACATTACATCTCTCATTCAGATCCTGTCCAAGTAAAGTACATAACATGAGATCAGTTCGAAACATGATCCATTTCCATTTAACTGAAAGCCAAGAAGGTTTAATATTCATGCAATTTACCACTTTTCTGACATTCACTAAATTGTATACACCTATGCTATTTCCTTTGCAAAACAAATACATCACATTTTTATCCATACAAAACCTGTTCTTCCTAGAGAGACATGCTATGATTTCATTTTGGAGTAGATCAGAAATCAGATCTGAAGTAGATCTGCAGACATTCACCACTACCTCTTCTTAGCATGGGGTAAGGGGAAGAGCACAGGACCAGTGCCTGAGAACTCTGGGTCTCCTTCTAGAGGAGGCTTTACAGAACTGATGTAAAACAGCTTCTGAAGGACCCGTGAAAGAGTGCAGTGAAAAAATGCATTTTGAGAAGACACAGCTTAAGGGTTGTAAAGGCTGTTGGCTGAAGTAACCTAAAAGACCACCACTGTTTTAATTTGTCACACTTCTTCCACCCCCTCCTGTAAAGTCACATCGCATCAGCTCAGGAAACAGCACCAGGCAGACATGACAAGAAAAGTCATAAACACAGGATTCCACAGACAATGGGACAGGCTCTCGGGTGACTTGGACTAGAGAGCTCACTTTTTAAAACCATACTTCAGTGTCACACCTCTACAGTCTGCTTGGAGCCCATCTGAGAGCACTCCTTGAAGCTTAGCAGTGAAGCAAGTAAAAAGTAGATAGGGAGAACAAAACACCTGTAAATGGAGAGGGAAAAGCAGATACAAGGCAGTATAAGGAAAGCACAATGAATTCTCAGAAGTGATGCCACAGGTCACAGCAAAGAAGAAAAGGGCACTGAATTGTTATATTTGAGCCACTACATGTAGACCAAAACTTCAAATAGGTTCACACTGCATCACTTTGAATTACAGGAGTAGTGCTGATCTGCATCATACCATGGTCACCTAGATGTTTAGAGGTCTATTTTTAGCATTCCTTTTAAAAAGCTTTCCTGATAGAGCATATTTACTGTGTTGTGGTTTTTCAAGTCTATTGGCAAGTTCAGGTAATACATTTGTTTCTTTCATTCCTGCAGCTGAAAGTCTGATTTTAAGGAGAGATTGCCCATTTTGTTAACAGCTCAATCATGCCATTCTTAAGCGTCTTCAAAATTCCTGGATATATACAGCCTAGGATGGGTGATTTAGCACTGATTAGTTTAGAGGTGTGAGAGAGACCAGAGACACTGCTCAGAGATATTTTACTGTTCTGAAGTTGGTTCCTCAGCATATGAGGCTTGAAAGCCGAAAAATAGGAGAGCAGCTTTACAAATTGCAAGGGGGAGGAGAGCTAAAGCTTCAGTCAGATACACTCCATCTTCCACCTCCTTCCTGTATGTACAAATGAAAAAAAAAAGCCTCTAATGTACAAAAAAGACTTGCTACTATGGGCAGAAGCATGACGAAGAATCCACCCTCCAAGTAGTTTTAGTGACATCTTTTGTGGCAGTCTACCTCTTGATCAATGGGGTTCTTTTTAAATGATTAGCAGGGGTGTAATTAAGGAAACCAAAGGAAGAAAGATAACTCAAAGGATGAATGAGGCCTTTATTCAAGGTATCACTGAGATGGGGCACAGGCTAAATGACAAGCAAAGATGAGGGTCCTGGTGGTCAAAATGAACAGGGTTGTGCCCTTGCCCTGGTCACAAAGGCAGCCAAGAGCTCCCAGGGCGGGGGGACCCTTCCCTGCCTCGGCACTGGGGGGGCTCTGCTGCAGGGCTGGGGCACTGCTGGGCTCCCCTCTACAGAGAGACACACTGGAACAAGTCCAGCCAGCTAAGATGATTAAAGGATTGGAGCATCTGCCACGAGGGGAGGCTGAGAGAGCTGGGATTGTTCAGCCTTGAGCAGAGAAGGCTCAGGGGGCTCTGATCAGTGTGCACAAACACCTGACGGGGGCAGCCAAGCAGAGAGAGACTCTTCTCAGGGGTGCACAACACACAGGGCAGTGGGAAAAAACCTGAAATACAAGAAATTCCATTGCAAATAATCATACTGCTAGGGTGGTCAAACACGGGAACGGGCTGCGCAGAGAGGGTTCAAACACAACTGAGCATCGTCCTGAGCCACCTGTTGCAGGTAACCCCACGTTGAGCAGGGCTTCGGACTAGATCATCTCCAAAAGGTCCCTGCCCACCCACCTAGTCAATCATACTGACTGACAGTCAGTCACACTGCTGTGATCCTTCTCCCCATGAAGCAAGGAACAATTAAGTACCATGAGCTCAATTCCTATCCAGGTCAAATCTCAGAAACAAGGGTCTGCTAAAACCTCATTTTATATGAGTGCTGTAATTTCCACTGACCTCAATCAGCCTAATCAAGTGGTAAGATTACAAAATGAAAAAAAAAAAAAAAAAAGCTTTAATTTGATTATTACTCATAGCTATTCCATTGACCTAATGCTTGGCCATGAAGAGCTCATGAAAACTGGATTAATGCAAAAAAATAGAGGATTTCATCCTCTGGAAATCACAGTTGAAATTTGACATTCAACAAAACTGGAAATATGTAGCTTTAATGTCATCCCATTGCTACCTGGCATAAAACACACAAGGATAATTTGATCAATCAAGGTATTTGTTATTTAGTCAAAGCTCTCCCATGTACACAAACACCCAACACCATTCCACACCCTTACAATTTAAGTGGAGTGATAGGACTGATAAGAAAGTTAGCACCAGAGCTGTGTGACACCACTGTCTTTGTCTTGGGACTCAGGGCCATGGTACAGCCAGCAGTGCTGCTGCAAACAAGGATGAAAGGACAGTCACAGAGCAGAGATTAAAAGAACAAGAAAGCCCAGCACGTCCAGTGAGCGTGCACATTATGGTGTTGCTTAAGAAGTTAATTTGTGTTGCAAAGGAAACAGATACTAAAAGTGACAACTATTTCTCCCCAGTGTTTTGATTTTTTTAAAAGCTATTCTTCAGCACAGTCATCTGACAAACTACAGAAAATGCAACTAACTTAAATTTACACAGCTAATAAGCATAAATAGGAAAGATGCTTCACACTTGTGATTGAGTCAAATTAATAATTCAACAATCCTGTATTAGTCAAGGCTCCCCAACAGCCTCGTGAAATGTAGCAATTGGCAGAGAGATCAGAAATTTGAAAATTATATGCCCAGACATGTGATCTGGTTTTCTAATTTATAACCATGAACCATCTTGGACAGCACAAAGTAGAACATTTCTTGAATATGAACATACCATGGGAGCAATAGGGACTTCAGTTCATCTGATCTGAAGCTTCTTTTCCACATCATTTCAGCATCAATCCAGCTGATCCGACAAAAGGTATTAAGCAAGAGAGTGGAGAACAGAAAGCGCAGCCAGCACTTGGGTTATGCTGGCAGCTAGATGGCAGGTTTTATTCTCCACAAATATTATCAAAGCTGGCGTCCAAAAAGCACTTAGAGGCTAGAGCCTCCTAGACATGAAAGAGTCTGTGAACATCCAAAGAGTGGGTAGCTCACTTAGGACTATAACAACCCCAGACAGAATCCCTCTGATGAGGCCAAGGTTGCTCACAACACAAATACCACAATTCAGTGATTTGGGAAAAGCTGGCAAACCTATTAATTACTCCTGCTTCTGTAATCCACAGGGCACAGAACTGCCCTTCCTACAGAGATTTGTCCCTCCTGCTTCCCAGCAGCCACCCTGGAGAGGGTCCTGTTATCTTCTTCTAGAAGCACCTTAGACTCCTTAGCCCTCACTTCACTATCTTTCCCTATCAAAGAGAGGGAGGAAGAAAGCCAAACTTAATCCTTTCCCTGCTTGCAAAATAGAAACCAAGTAAATTTACTCCTAAATCATATGTAATTTGGACTATTTTCGCTTCAATAATTCCATGCCAAGAGTGACTCAGAAATTATTTTGAGATAAGTTTTATCAAACTGTTCATAACCATTACCTCATTACACCATTTGAAGGGATGGTCAGCATCAAGAATGCCTTTCCATCACTGTGTGAAATTTTGTGCTTTAGCAGCTTTCAGTCATAGAGGTCAAAGCAGCTTTCAGTCATTGAGGTCAGCATTATCAAAATAGGCTACCCAGACTTCACTTTCCTAAGGCAGTTTAAGTAAAATAAGTCTATAAAACTTTGGCCTAGATTTCTGAGGTATTGAATACATTCGGCTCTCACAGCTCTGTAGCATAAATAGCTAAAAAAAAAACGACTAGGTTCATAAAACATGGATATAGACTAAACTTTTGAAATGTTGGTTTAAAGTCAAGGATCTGAAACCAATCACAAAAGAAACCAGAGTCGGCTTGTGAAAATATTTTCTATGCATTTTTTCTTAGCACATTTATGCCACAGCAGTATAAAGCATCAAGGACACAGCAAAGATTTATTGAGTTATACCTTCATTGGGCACATTCTTTTCTCTCTTTTAAAATAAATTTTTAAAGCAAACATTAATATTACACTGCAGTGGGGGATCCGTGTCTACAAATGCCTCCTTTTTGAAGCATAATCCATAATGGATGTGCTTTTAATAAGCACCTTAGACACTGCAGAATTGTCACCAAAAGTACTAATGGACTATTGAATGCCTGCTATGAGATACGCTGACTGCTTCCAGAGAGCTCTGCTAATGCTTTTTTTTCCTACATAATTCCTAGTGCTTGCAGGGGTGTGACACACACTCTTCACTATTGCTCTGGTACCTCAGCTGGCTTCCTTCCTCCTGTAAGTACATTTTACAGCACTTGAAGGAGATGTGTGCTTTAGGAAAAAATGAAATCTATACTTTTCCATGGCACAGGTCCCGGCAGGCAGAGCTCTTATGCCTGTAATTGAATTATTCTAGCTTCCTCTTCCAGATACCAAAGCATAGACATAACTACTGGGCTTTTTTTATGACCTCCTCACTGTAGGCAAACCAAGACAGTAAATTCAGAGCTGCATCACTTAAACTCAGGTGGTACAAGCATGGCAGAAAATACTGACATACCACATTAAATTAGCACCTCACAAGAATTACCATTACTGGTCTTTTCTGCTTAGTTCAAGAAGTAGAACACTACACTGAACTAGTACAGGCAAGAAGAAAATCTCTACATTTTCCCTCTGGTCAAGAGGCGTTACTAGCTGTCTGCAAACTGAAATGCAAGAAAGGTAAGGGGTTCTCTTCACTCCTCATCAATGTAATTCAGAGCATCTGGAAATGAAAATTTTAGGAAAAAATAGCAAAAGCAGTGAAGGATTCAACATTTACAAATTTCCCATGAGGCTGAACTGTAACTTTTATAGTCTCTATTAATACCATGGTTGCTTTAGAACGATTTCCATTCTATTACTCATTAATAAATGCCCAGACTTGTCCTTCAGGATGCTCACAATATATTAGACTCCACCTCCCTCTGATTAATGAGCACGGCTGAGAAATGCATCACAAAACCCAGTGGATACTCCAACCTATGTCATAGTCAAAGACCTCGTGGCACATCCACATTATGTAACACAGAGCTGTGCTGCTGAGATCAGCTTGGCATGCACAGCCACACTGAGGCAGGAGCCTGGTCCTAAAAGCAGGAGAGCCATGTCAGAGAGAATAAAACTACCCACGAGGCTTATGAGCTCTGGCATAAGAGCCACAGATGAGCTTCTCCTCCTTCCAAAGGCAGGTTCATGCCCACCATTTCATGCTTAGTGTACATATTACATAACATACTGCTCAAACTTACCACACGCAAACTCATAGGGTACTTTGTGGCAACATCTGGCAGATAAAAATATGCAATTCAAATCTTGTTTCTTTTTCCTTCAGTCAGACAAATGAGCTCTCTTCTGCCTCACCTTGTTTTTCTCCCTAATCTCAGGTACTCACATACAAGAATGAAATAATTCTGAACATTTTACAGGAAAGGATCATTTAATAATTTATCTTTGCAATTAAATCTACTATAGGCTTACAAACAGCTGTGTGAACTGTCAGAATGTTCCCGGATTTCCTTGGAAAGACAAAAAGGTTTTGTGTTTAACTCAGCTAACAGTTAAGTGGTTGTCAGTAACTGTCCACAGATTCCTGCAGAGTACAATAAGCCTGAATTTAATAGAGTGGAAAAGAGGGAGTTAGTGAAAGGAGGCAGATCTTGTCACTGCAAGTATGACAAATGAGAAGGATGAACTTAATAGCAGTTTTACAAGAGACTTAAAGGAGTGATACAAGTGTAAACAAGAGGAGAAAGCAGCACATTACTGTAATAATACTAAAAAGAGAAAGTCCCAGCTCAGGGTTCAGCTATGTGAGGAGGAGGCAGCTTGCTGTTTTTTTGTAGATCAGTTTTGGAGCAGAATCCCATGGGTTATGGCTCTACATGGCTATACTATTCGAGTTACATTTAGCAACCCGATCTTGTTATTTAGCAACACAGACTTGCTGATTCATACAAGCTAACCCAGAACACAAAGTGTTTGGATTCTCTTTTCCTGTTAAAGTCTTTGTTATTTACTGCCTGCAAGATTGCACTGAAGTTCCAGCCAAAACTCTTTTCTGCTGTTTCCAATGTACATTCCAAATACAAAAAACATGGCATAACATCAAATGTTAAAGTAAGATCATTATCATCCAGCTGCTAAATAGTTCCTACAGGTTCAGAGGCAGACAGTTACAGAAATCACCAACAGTGGCTCAGCAGAACGAGCTGACAAGTGTTTTCATACTTGTAGTATCACACTGCAGTATCACAGCATACCAGGAGACATGGTGGTCTAGAGAATAAATAGATTTTACGATGGAAGGAAAAGGATAGATAAGGCAGGGGCTCATAACCCCAGAGCTACCCAAAGAGTACACTGCACAAAACTGCAAAAACAGGCAGAAAGACTGCACAGAAAGGGCAGAATAATCTTTTGCCAGCAGAATAACCCAGTAGCCTCCAGGAATGTTACTCACAATGTTAATCACCACAGAGTTGAGGATGAAAGCTGAGGTCCTATTGTGCTGTGCAGCATAAAACCATGGACCAGCCCATGCAAAAAACATCTGTCATTCATTTGGACAGATAAGGCAAAGGCAACACAAATCTCATAGAGAAAGGCAACTACATAATAGCAGTAGCTATTTTAGCTCCATAGTTAAGAAACAGGTTTAGGTCAGAATGAACCGACACAGTCTGAAGAAACTAAGGCAATACTATAAGGATAATTTTAAAGAAACACTGTAATTGAAGAAAACCTGGAAAGTTCTAAGGCAGTTGTAGGAAATAAAGCCAGGAAGGCCTTAGAATACAGATGTAAATGAGTCATTTGGCAAATTTAAGGAAGTTCAGACTGAAAAGCTGAAAAGAATTCCACAATCCAACCACCTTCATGATTTGTTTGAATTTCTTGTATCTGTTTAGCTGTTGCAGTTCTTCAAACTCTCCTAAACCCAAGGTGACCTTTAAAAAAAACCCCAACACAATCTGAAAAATTTTCCAGTACATACAAACATATTCTAAAACATGCTGTCCAGAACAAAGAGTCTTCAGAACAGGGCACCAAACAGTCTCTATAATAAGCCTTGAGCAATTAGTCTGCTGGGAAACAAATCAGCTCACTGCATTACAGCAGAGTGAAGGTGGCTGTCATGCTCCAGGGGTGATGTTAACTGTTGGGTCTTTTCCTGAGCAATGCTTACTGGAAACCCACCAGTTTATACCTGCTAGTGGGAATTAAGAGAACTTCCAGGGATTAGGAGGAAAAGCTTTACAGTGGCTCACTAGAAACCACCAAAGTACTGCTTGTGCTCCCTTGAAATGCCCCAGAGAATCTGAACCCTCTCGTCCACCAGCACATGCTCTCAGTCTTCTCTGCTGCCTCTGAGCCATCCCATTCCATCCAAAACTCTCAAAAAAAACTGAGAAGAGAGATCTGTCTCAGGCTCTCATCTATACCATTACTGTGCTTTGGGAAGTCTACAGAGAGCTAAGCTCATCTGGGAAGCAGTATGACTTATGCACACTGGACATGCTTCCTAACACAGCAATTACAAACTGCTGTAGGAGACCTAAAAAATGTTGTGAAGAACAAAGGTTACCATCCTATTTAAACAAAAAAGCAAACAGAGATGTAGCCCAAGAGAGATAAAGGAGGGACACAATTTGTGCAACACAATCTCCATCCACACAGAAAGGCAGATGGAGCCAAAAGAAGAGCCTGAGGACAAAAATGGGAGGAGGGAAGTGATTGCCTTGCCTTGAGAGAAAACAGTCAAGGAATATGGCACAAAACCTGGGAGATGAGACAGAGAACAAGCATCTTCCACCCTAGCACTGCAGTATTATGAAGTCAGAGTATTGAAGAGTTGACACTTGGCTTCCACAGTCAAGACAAGTCTTCAAAATCTTCTAGCAGCAGATGAAATGAAGAGTTTAATGCCAGGTATATTCAGAATTTTGCATGTGGCTAATTTTATGCTTTGTTTTGTAGCTGTTTCCAAGCTACTGATCAAGAATTTCAACTGTGATTTGTTGGAGAAATCAGGTGGTTTTAAAAAATTTTGTTTAATGGTCTGACATGAAGAGGGTACATTGTAATCCACAAAAAACCCTCAACCCTAACCCAAAATAAAATGTAACAGACAAACCCTCTCAACACTTACAAACTGGAACAAGCTTGGAAACTTGTGTTTCTCCTCCTGCCTGTCTAACTCTCTAGCTGACATGCCACATCTTGGGTATTAAAAGAAACACTTCAGCAGCAGCTGAAAGTCAGTGCTATGCTAAAAAAATAACTTCTAGAAGTGAGAGATTCCCACAACTCTAGAAAAGCCTCAAGTGTTTAACACTGATTTTCCCACTTAATTTTTTATTTAGCTGCAGTGGTCACTGTGAACAAGCTGCTGAGGGCTCCTCCTCAGCCAGATGCCTGGGATACTTAGAGTTCCTCTCCCCACTAAGGAAGAGGGGCTTGTCACTGATGGCTGCTCCAAGTTCTCCAGATACAGATAAATCAAATTATTACTCAACTGCAGACAACAGTGCCTGTGCATTTCTAAAGAGGCCAGACAACTTGTTGAATACTGTTAGAGTTCTCTGTAAGAACCTTTTCCTCTTCCCTCATGGACCTCTCCTCTGACTCTCATTGGGCTTCCTGCATCTTCAGGGAACATAATTTCTTTAGAATAGCTAAAGACAGAATTGTGTCAGAATAAACTGCCCTCCTGGTATTGCTTTATTTGAATTACTGGATTTTATGTTTAACATAAGACAACATTCAAATATTTTGAGATCTTAACTGAATAAAGACAGTTCTGTCAGTGAAAATATTTACAGTAACCTTACTAATTGAGACTGATTCCAGCTTCCTGAATCTCATTATGGTAAACTGGGCACTGCTGTGAAAGGGAAACAAAGAGGAGATGAATTAAAACAAACATGCAGAAACCCAAACAATTGCTTCAAGTGATGTTAATCATTACAAAAAAACCTGTCAAAAACATCCCTCTGACTGGCATCTGTCAAAACATCTCAGCAGTTCATCATTGCACAGCACTGTTTAGATGGAGACAGAGTGTGCAGATCAGATTATCTTAAGGAGAAGAATTCCTGGTACATGTACTGACAAAAATACTCAACAAAGGAACAAAACAGAGAAATTTGTGGTTTCCTTATTTTAGTTTTCTTTCCTTAAATCAGAACCTGCAAGCATATTTTGCCTCCTTCAAATTCTGGACATCCTTTCTCAGACGTTCCAAGAACAGCAGGAATAAGTCAGCAACAGCAGACTAAGAGCTGGCCTGTTTAATCAGACCCTTGGGACCAGCATCTTCCTCTGCAGATGCCTGAACTCCACAGACACTGCTTAAGAAACAAATCAAAAGCAAAGAGATCTGGTCACCACTGGCTCTAAGATTTTGCTTGTTTTGCCACAGGTTACACTAAGACTGCCTGGAGCTGTATATGGTATCCATCCATGAGGTTGCACATTTACAAACAAATTCTTAAAACATAAACAAAATTCCCATGACAGATATATGCTGTGCTACTCATCCCTAATTCACTGCCTGGTGAAGCAGCTGGTGTGGCTTTGAACATCCCTGAGGCCATTCCAAAGCTAGTGTTTTCTTTCCAAACTGGAGGCAAGACTCTCCCATCACAACAGCTGCCATCCTATGGACTTGCTCATGCTGCAGGGCAGCCCAGGATAGCACATCATGGAACCCAGAGATGGCTTCAGGGACAGGGAAACTCATTGGGTCACCAACAGATTTCCCCTGCTTTTCATTTTTAGGTGACTTAAAACTATTACACTTTTCCCAAAAGCATTCAAGGGAGCTGTTTGTATTTAGAACAGTTCAACCACAGGCCAGTTTTCACTCTCAGTGTAAACGGTCTGTAGATTAAAAATAATTAAAAAATAAAAATAAAAGGGAAAGAAGATCCGAGCCCAGAAACAAACACTTCTGGTGGCTAACAGAGCAGCACCTTCCATTAAAGGCAGCAGAGACCGACTCCTGCAAACAGAGACAAGCTCAAAGTTAATCAGATGCTGCCCAGACCTTTTAGTCTAGGAGTAAAAATCATTGTGGTTTTGTGCACTGTCAAAGTTATATATTCTTCTGGTTTCAGATGTTCCAAGACCCCACAAGATGTCACACATACTTTGATCTGTTTCATTCCAAGATAAGTTAACTAACTTCTCAGCAATCTCTTTATCATACTGATATCACCAGTATAAACGTGAACCTAGGCTGGCACAGGTGATAAACAGGTAAGGAACATGCTAAATTTGGTGTGACACAAATATCAGTTTAGAAAGGGGAAACCACATAAACATCAAATCTTCTCTTTTTTCACAACTGTACCAGACATGTTATTTGAAACTTATATAATCCTGAAGCTTACATCAGTTATTTAAACTTGGAAGAAGAACAAGTTAGCATGGCAGGTGCAATGACTTTCAGACGAATCACAGTTAAACACTTCTCAAGAAAACTGGACACAGTTTTTCTGATTTTCAAACTGGACACGAGTAAGCTACAGTCCTGACTTGCACATGGGAAGTTCCTGTGTAAGTAAATCAAAGTGCTTCAGGAGAAAAAGGAAATGATCATTCCTAAGAGTACAGCAGATTACACAAAAAGGAAACAACTTTTACTGAATGCATAAATCTCCAGAATTTAGCAAGACAGCAGCAGAATAAAAACCCACAGTGAGTAATACAAGTGAAATCTGCTATCCAATTGTACCACAGTGTGTGGCAATGCCCCAGCCCTGGTTTCCAGCATTACCTGTGTTTTGGGTTGGGCGAAATTGGGAAACTACAGGAATTTCACCAAGCTATTGTGATCCCTGGCACTACTGCAACAGTTACAGCATTGCTTTGATAGTATTTAGAAATTCATGTATGGATGTTATTTTATGCATACTTAGCTCAGAATCATAGGAAAGTACCAAGAAAATAGTTACGAGAAGAGCTTTTGCTGTTCTCTCTGCAGTGGAGTCAGAGTTTCTACAACATTATCTGAACAATGTTCTCAAGCGACTTTTCAAACTGCTACAAAGAGAATTTATAATCTTTTCCGTTTTTACCTTCATTTGCCTAATGTAGGGTTGGAGGGTTCCCCAGACTGTTTCTAATTTGGTCTAATAATCTTGCATAAATTATCAGGCTGCCTTTTCATCCATATTCTTAGCCAATGTACACTGGCTCAGTGACAGCATTTGCATGCACTGATACTCCTGAAATGTTTCAATAATAGAACAAAGTGAGCAGTAATAGAGGAGAGGGAAAGATAGAAGAGGAAAATAATTTGACTTGAAATCTACCCAAAGATAGGAAATGTGATGAAAGCCACCAGTAGGGAGTTCAGAAGGCACAATTATCCACTCTTGAACACAATTCAGAAAACTTTGAGGGAAGCGGCATACATTCCTATAGCAAGAGGAAATCAGTGGTGACATACAGAGTCTCAGAGATATCGAGGAACTTGATGGGGCTCTGGGAAGATGGTGGTCTGAACCAATAAATACCAACCTTCAGAAAGTCAGCGTTTTAACCAAAAGAGATAAAAACATTTTCTTAAGGGAATGTAAAAAAAGAGAAAAAGAAGGTAAGACTTGTACATCAAAACCACAGTGATATTACAGCTTAACCTTCAAGCCCACTGATATTTTTCATTTCTTGCATTCCATGCTCGCTGATATTTTCCTTCATTCAAACGGATTTAGATCCTCAAGCAACATTTTCTGCAAGATTTTCTTGGAAGTCAAACATTCTTACTGGTATAGCTTTAAGAGCAGATGGGCCACAGCAACAGAGCCCAAACACACATGCACAACAAAATATGCTCATTTGGTGGCAGGAATTAAGTTTATTGCTTCTATTACAATCTTACATGCTCATGAAAATATGGTTATTTATTTGTACATTTGCAAAGCTAGCCTTCCTTTTTTTTGTTTTTGGGTTTTTTTTGGTTTTTTTTTGTTAACAGTTCAGAATTTCGAAATAACTTTAGGATTCTGTTAAAGAACAACAAGCAAAAAAAAAAACCCCACCCTCAAAACAACCAAACCTGTCCTGTTCCCACTCTAACATATGATGAAGTGTACTCATATTAAAGCAAGAACACATATGCTCTGCATCTTTTTTGAGGCCAGAAAGGCACATGCTCAGTAAAATCCCTGTGTCCATGTTCCAACTTTAATTTTATAGGCTCACTTAATTCCGAAGTCACGAAAAAGACTCTGAAGACATACTTTCCAGTCACAAAGCCTGCACATCACATGGATTCACATAATTAATTTTAAACTCTTGAGAGAGGTCAAACATGAAAGATTTTAGCACCAAAAATGGCTCTGATGCAGAACCTACTGTCATGATCAGCATGTGGGAATTGCATGTATTACTATACACATTAAAGATTAAAAAGTCAGCATGGGATAGAAAGAACAACCTACATGGACTGAAGGTGAAACCATACTTCTGTCTCCTGAGCATCAGCTCCCCACATCCCTGTCCTGGTACCCAGGCTGGCTGACTGAGTTTTTGCAGTTGCCATCACCTTAGCTCTTCAATTCTCAAGCTGAAGCCCTGGCAGGGTTTGTATAACCACATGGTAATTTCATAAACAGAACCAGTGAACTGGTCTGGATTAAAAATAATCTTGAACAAAACGAGTAGATGTATGGAGGAGGGAAAACTCATGTTCATCTATAAGGATAATTTTACTTACCCAGTTCATTGCACTGTGTGCAGGCAGCTCAGGTAATGGAGCAGCACAAACTCCTTTTGCAAACAGTGGAGATGCAGACACAGAGCCTTTTCTTTTTCTTTTTTTACATCTACTCTTAAATTATGCCATGTCTACTTCAACCTGACTGCAGCAGCATGCACATCACCAGAATTGAGGCAATGAGCTGCTGCTTTTGAATTTCATTTTGAAGTATGAGCTCCAGCTGGTCAATCAGTGCATGAATTTCAGAGCTAGCAGTGAAGTTATGTGTCAGGTTTCATCTGCTCCTCTCTGGAATTACGTTCCCAAGCACTCTCTCCGTTCTCTACAATAAAAAATGAATGCAGGGAAACTGCCACAGAGAAATTAAGTTATATGACCACACTTTTAACAAAGTTTTGGTTACAACCACTTCAGTACCAGAGGTTTGCAACCAAAGGTCTGCAACTCTGCAACCAGAGGTCTGTTAATTCTGGATGTGAGTTAACAAACGCTGTTTCTTAATCCCAGCTTCCTTCTACAGACAAGGCAGGTGCAAACAGTCAGGGTGTTGTGAAGGGAAATCCAATTGGCCCAGTTATAAATAGCAGCAAGAGCTCAGACAACAATCCTAGTTTGAACATTAAAAGCAAACCTCTCCTAAAAGACCATGTGGTAAATTCACTAGAACTAGCTGAAACAAAATATTTTGTGAGATAAGATACCTGTCATCTTTAAGCTGAAGTATGAGATATTTAAATATCTCAAATGAGATATAATAATAAAATAAACATAGGAATTATACCTGTTGTATATTCTGGCCCAATTTTGTCACTCAAAATCTAAACTGATTTTTTTTTTTAATCATCCTCTTAGTAACTGCCTTCAAATGATATACAATACCTAACAAACTAACTGCTGAGGTGAAAAAGCTGAGAAAGTTTTTTCCAGAACCAACACATAAAGGAGAAAAAAGGCACCAGTTCATAAAATTCACAAGGAAAGAAAGGCAAAGAAGTGCAAAATACTCCCTTTGCCAGCAGTGACAGTGGGACAGCAACTGACTGCATGGGAAGATGTGTTACAGGAAAAGCCACAGAGCTCTGTGTGGGGAGGTGCTACCCAGACACCAGGAGTGATTTGAGAGGGTGTGGGTTTTGGCTTGCATGTTTGTTTAGCCTGGGATTTACAAAACACAGAATTAGGAGGTGACAGGAGGTAAGGGTGAGCAGCAGCAGACTTCAATCCCCTGGCACAGCACTTAACAGCCTGGCATTTAACAGCCTGGAGCTTGGAGAAATGGAAATCCCTGACAGCCTAACTGACCAGGGCACCAACAACTTCTCTTGTATCCTTCCTTTCCCCTCTTCTGAGTCTTGAACTCTTTTAGCCAGAGTTAACCAGGAAAATTAAGGAAATTGATGATGTTCAGTAGTGCCTAGAAGAAAATACAGCTGCATCAACCTGTCTCTTCAAATTCAAACCTCAGTAATGCAACGGTGATATTTTCTTAGTCTTTGATGTGGAGACAGGTGGGAGGTGTGATGAAGATTCCAGGTCAGCAGTTTGGCTTCCCCAAACACCCCTTTGGGCACTGGCACCTATTAAACTCCTTCCAGAGCTGCGATTACAGCTGTGATTACAGTTACTGGAACTACAAATGTAACTGTGAGCTCTGAAACAATCTCTGTCACCTTCACACACTATTCCTGAATGAATGCACAGGCACAGAAAAAGAGATTTAAAGAAAGGACAGGGATTTGAGTATTCCTCATTCCCAAAACAGCAGCAATCTTGTTTTGAAGGAAAGCAGAAAGACCTTCTCACAGCAGTGACTGGAACACAGAGACCCTGGCTTCAGTGGAAGTCTTGAGATGTGTCCACCCTGTGATGAACACAAGCTGCTTTCACAGCTCACATTAACAAAATGAACAACCTCGGTCTGTTTCAAAATGAGATGTACATTATAGTTATATTTACAAGACAAACCCCCCTACTATCAAGAACTACAATAACTACGTCAGCATACATATATACGTACAATTGTATATATATATAAAAACTTCAGAAATACTGCACCTGAAAAGACCCCAAGCTATGCAGCAGAGGCACCACATTGCACTCAGGCAACACTTTTGAATCCCTGCAGCAATCCCCAGTGGCACATTAATTATCCAGCCTATTTCTTCATGAGCTCTCAGGAACCACATGAAGCTGCCATCCTTTGCCTTCCTCTGCTCTCCTTACATAGTTAATCACAGAGGAAGCAGCCATCACCTGCACTGACAGCCCCTAAGCACTGAGTCCATGCCCTGTCACTTCAGTATAAGCCCATGCTGGGCACAGCAGTAATTCATGAGGCGTGGAAACATTCAGACATGCATAAAGTCAGTTCCAAGCATAGGGTTAAAAAATTCTCTTTCTAGAATATTTTTTTTCTGACTATCTGAACAACAAAGCAGAAATGTGTGGGATGGACAGATGCTATTGTGTGCTTGTTATAGGAAGTACATCTTCCTGAAAGGAGATATGGAAATGAATGTGGAAATATTTAGGATCAGAGTACCACATTTTTAAATTATCCTGCCTACTACTAAAAGTCTCGCTGAAGTTCCACTCAAATTCTCCATCCCACATTTGCATATAAGAATGGGTTTTTTTCCCTAAGGCATAAAAACTGCAAAACCATACCTGTAAGACACCAATGGCAAAGAAATTTTTACCAAGCTCTGATGTGAAGGAGACAGGAGTCTACACTCTAAAGAAAGGTCTTCTGGTGCTGCCCCATCTATAATTCCCCAGCCTGTGGAAGTGGAGAAAGGCACAGGAGTCTATGACCTACAAAATCAAGGGGGAACTAAACATCAGGGAAAAAAGCCCACAGAAGAATGACTTCAGAGAAAGTCACTGAAATTTCTGTGGCTGGCATAAATCCATATCATGCACTCTCTGCTGATATGAAAGCTTTAAAAATGTTGAACTTTATGCACAAAGAAGCAATTCAGCATGAAAATATAAACCCTGAAGACTTTACATGAGAGCTGTTTATCGTCTGAGTAAGGAGCAGGCTGCAGTATTGAAAAATAAGAGGGGGAAAAATATGACTGTAAAGAAAATACCAGTTGCTAATCAATAGAAAGTTCACACCAGATTAATCAAGCAAACCAAACTGATTTTATTTCTCAATTCACTTTAAAAGGTTTGTGATTCATATAAGGCTATTTCTTATCACCAATTACCTAGAAAACACTTACAATTGTATCCTTAGTGCAAAAATAGTCTTTTGTATCTGAATCACAAATGATAAATTCACTCTTTTGGTCACAACACCAACAGATTTGATGTATATTGAACTCACCCTTTCTCCCTTATTCTGAAATACTTTCAGATACTCTTTAAATAATTCTTTGCCATGCTCCCCTACCAAGCACAGATACACAAGTCTGCAGGCTGCAGACATTCATTCCCTCTCTATTTACCGCCTCCTCTAATTTTTAGTATTAGCTGCCAAATTACAAGAGCTTGTGGTTGGAAAATTGCAGCTGAGTACTGAGTAGCTGAACTGTCCCAGGCTGGCATGTCAGCCACAAACCATGGGCAGAGGTCTCTTTTCTCATTTGATAAAGAATAGGGCATAGAAAGAGCTGTACACAGGAAGCGTCGTTTCCAAAGCAAGGCCAGACACGCAGGAGACTGCAGCGTTACCACTGCAAATACGAGTTAGTGCCTTCTACAAAAAGGTCAAAACATTAACTCCAGACTTGTAGGTGACCTCAGACCAACTAAAATAGTGTAATTCACTGAACATAGTAGTCTAATTCACTGACCTACTGAAGCCATATTTTACCACTCTTGTAATTTTCTTTGTATCATTCTGAAAACAGCAGCCTCACTTCAGGCACTTTGAGTCATTATCTGCTCTTGGGAAATTTGCAGGAGGCAGAATCTTATTGTCCTGGAAAGCAAAAAATTAGATAACTCCTTCATTTACAGCGAGCAGCAGACACAGCCCAGCTGGCCAGATCTTACACCGAGATGCAGTACTGACATCATGCACCCATTTCTCCTGGTGTGGAGCCACTGTCGTGACTCAGATTACAGCATGTTTTTCTGAAGCTATGTCACTCTGCCTTTAAGGCAAAATCATTAAAAAATCCAGAAAATAAAAGGCATGGGCACAAGGGATGAGACCAGACATCCATTTTGCCCAATACCTGATGTCTGTGTCCATGGGACAACAGTCCAGTAAAAAGCCTAAGGAAGAGGGACTACATCAAGCTACATACTGCTCTCAACATCCATTTAGAATGTAACTTAGAGAGTTCCATACCTGAACACTTAATAGTATATTTTTTTTAATCTTTTGCTCACTATGGAGTCCATTCTCAGAAAAATGTAACTGGAAATAGCATGAAATAACACTTACCTTTTTTTATTTTAAACCTGGAGCACAATACTTGCATTTAATATCTCCAAACCTTGTAAAACCACATCATTCACTATGTTATACAGGCTTGTGAACCCCCTCTGCTTGCTCTACTCCACAGGGTATAACTAAGGCACAACTAAGTCCACCTTCAGATCAACCTTCTCTACAAACACTGTCTTATATCTATCAGAACTGAATTTGGCCTGCCATTTTCCTGCCCCACCACTTACCCCTGTGAGATTCCCGCTGACATTCCTCACAGTCAGCTTTTAGTCTTACCCCCTGGAAAAACGTGTTAGTGCTTTATTATTCATTCTCCACTCCAGGCAGTTTATTACTCCTTGGAAGAGCAAAGATCCCAGCACACGTTCTTCCAGAAGACTCCAGGAGTAACATCCCTGTACTGTCCAGTCTTCTTATTTTTTTCCATACAGTTTCCACTATTTACCTAATCACTATCTAATCACTACAGGATTACACCACTTTAACTTTCCAAAAATCTTTGAAACAACAAATATTTGGTTTGTTTTGGTTCTTCGGTCAGGGATATGTTTGCTTGGGGTTTTTTGGTGTGTGTGTGTGTGTGTGTGTATTATGTTTTTAAGAAATGCAGATGTATTATATTACTTAAATCACCTTTATCAAATGCTGATCCAGTCATTGAAACAACACAAGCAGATTTACAGGGCAGAAGTTCCTGCTGCAGAAGACAACTTGTCTCCTCTCTATCTGTAAATAAACCTAACTCTATTTTTATTTAAGGTTCTAAGAGGAGTCTGATTCAGAAACCAGGCTTGTTCTTAGCTTCCCAAAGTTTCCCGAACAACATCTCAGACCCCTCTTGAAAAGCCCAGCACGTTTGCTGCTTTTCATTCTTCCATTCTAAAGCCAGTTTAAGCAATGATTATACACGACCGTGTGTAATTCAGCAACTTCAACACCGAGTTCCTCACAAAGTGAGAACTTTTCCTAGCAATTCTTTGTGCTAGGAATTCGCTCCAAAACGTCAAGCTTCTGTCACTTCTCCCCAGCCTGTCCCCTGGAAATGAAGGGTCCACATGGGAACTGTTCTGCAGTGAATAGCAATGCAAATAACTTCTCTGCTACAGCTTTACCTTCCCTTAGCTCACATGTAATATTACGAACCTCTATCAGCTCATTGGGATCTCTGACAGGCTTTCTGCCTTTGACAGCTAGACAAAAAAGCTTTATTTTTTTTTTAATGTCTTTACAAAGTTGCTCCTCAACATTTTTTTTGCTCTACCTCATTATGGTTTATATTTAACTTGCCAAAGTTAATGCTCTTTCCTATTTTCCTCATTTGGATTCAACTTCTGCTTCAGAAAGATGACTTATTTCTAGGAGCCTTGTTTACTTTACTGTTTAAGCAAGTCGTTGTTCATTTTTGTGGCTTTTCTTCCATCTATTATTTCCCCTTCCTTCTCACACTTTATCATTGAAACTGGACACAGTAGGCTAGAAATCTTGGATTGTGAGATTTTTTATTTTAATTTTAAGTCAGTGTTTCTCACAAAAAAATCTCAAATTTTTTGCACACATGCGAAATAGCACTTAAGAAATGGTATTTTGTTAAGATTACATGAAGATTTTTCTGCCTGTTTCCAAGATAGAATTTTTTTCTATCTTGAAGGTAAAATCTGCATATGTTCCTCTCAGATGTTTTATTTCATGTTGGATATATTAACCTATATTTTGTTGGACTGTGGCCATTTAAACTAGGCAATCCAGATTGTTCTCTAGAGGTAACTGACCCTTTATTTAGTACTCTACAACCTAGGATTTTTTCCAGACAGGATTATTGATGAAGGGATCAAGCATTGCTAGAATGAGAACTTATTGACTAAGGACCTCATTCAAACAAACAAACAAACAAAGATAGATTTAGTCTTTCCTTACCATCAACTATTTCTTAGGCCACTGCGCTTTAATCCATCCAACACTTTTCTCATGATTGGTAAAGTCTGAATTCTCATTTTTACCAGTAAAAAAGCACTTACCAAGAAGAGCTACATCCTCTGAGAAACATTTATTCTATTTCAACTATTTCCCCATAATTTGCCTATTTACATTTAAAATTGCACTAAAAAGTCAGGAACCTTAAAATGGGAAAACATTTATTCATTTTATTCATGCTTGAAAACAGCCAAACTAACTTTATCCAAATATTAAAAACACCCAATAAAAACACACATTTTACGGCAAAGACCAAGCCTAAAAAATGTCAGCTGTAGAGATGATGGTTTCCTAATGACACAATCAACTGAAAACAAAAGCTAAAATAAAACAAATCATGCAGCTCAAATCTTTAAAAGAACAGACATGATAATTTAGCTTTGAGAGTTCTACATATATTGAATACCTGGCTTGGTAACATTAACTTTGCATGGTTCTCCGAGTACAAGGAACAGAAGAGAAGGAATTTTAAGTGCAGCATGATTTTTTTTCAGAACTACTTGTCAGCCATTCTTACAGCAGTACTCAGTAAAATAACGAAATGTGCAACACTGAATTCAATTGGTAAAGAAATCAAAGATATCCCAGGACAAAAGTCAACATTAGTTAAATTTTAGGATCCATGTCAGACAAGCACCTGAACATAGATACCTGGTGAGATGCTGTCTTTAAAATGGTGAGTATGATTTTTCAATGCATGAACAAGACAACAACCACCTGGTTCGACCAGAAACACCTTTTGAGGTTTGAACTTCTTTGCATGGAATTAGTTCAATGCAGTCAACTATTGGGAGAAGGTGCCTTAACAGACATCTGTAAAAGCAGCTGCTGAGGGAGAAAATAAATATCACTTCAGATTCTAGGAGGCTACAAACCTCCTTCTCAAAGCCACAGTCTTTTTAAAATTAAAGTAAGATTAATAGTTTTGTAAAAATGAGTTCATCCTACTCTCTACTATTTACATTTAATATGTACACAAACACAGATTTAAAAGCACTGACTTTCAGATTCAGTATTTATATTCTAACCAGAGCTCCAAAATTCTCACAGAAGATAATACTGATAATTGTTTGGTTTACACTGATGATGGAGAACTTCAGTGTTTTGTTTTTAAGGCTTGTCTGTAGTATCTACTGGTTACAAGGCAACATCAGATGTATTTTTTCCTTTTAAAAAAGCTTCCAGACACCATGCTTGTCAATAAAAACAAAACCAGAAGATACCACCAGTTTCAGGCTTGGCTTGAAGGCCGTGATCACTCAAACTAGCCTTTAGATACACAAGTCATAGAAATTTCCTCCTCAAAAGAAATAAAATATCTCTTTTGGAAAAGTGCCAATTATGTTAAAAAGTCCACAACCTCTTTTGCCAAAGAGGTGATTCACTAGAACATCTCTTCCACATGTACAAGAAGCTTGTATAATGGTCAACCATTCAGTCAAATTTTCCATTCAATGCACCAAACTTAAATCCTTGAGCCTCAATAGATTAATATTCCTGCCAATCTATCTTCTGAATTGTCTCCCAGCAATTCTACAAACTCCAGGCACCTGAGGGATGCTTTACCCTGTTCTCCCATGAACAAAAACCCAAACCCAACTAAACAAAACACCACACTTTACAACCTACTCCAGATAACTTAATCATGACCAAAGCTTCCTAAGCATTGCATCATCTGGTACTAGCAGGGAGCTTGGCATCATCTGGTACTAGCAGGGAGCTTGATCACACATTTGCATCATGCACTGACAACAAAATTTGTTTTATTACTCAACCCCCAAGTCTCTACTCTTTGAGCAAGGTCCTAGTCAGACTGAAGTCAGCTAATTGCCACCGACCACTCAAATAGTCCAGAATTTCAACACCGGTCTCTCCGTGACCCAATCAAGTGACAGAGCAATGCCACTTTTCAAGACAAACTCTGCCCATCACCCACCTTGAAGGATGAGAGATCACTGGGGGAAGTGGGAAAAGCCTCCCACTGTGATTACTTACTTTGGGAAGATGACAGTCATGAGCGCTGATGCATAGCCTGGCTTGCACACTCCCTCAGAGAAATTGGCATACCTTGATGCCAGTTCTGGAGGCCTGTGGAAAAACAAGTACAGAATCAGGACTCTCCTGGCTATGAACTAGTTTTTGCAATCATCCAAGTAATTTTTCTCCTTATAGCTTTGCAGAAAGGAGCCGCAGGGAGTAATTGCAAACACAGACCATTATTTATTTGTTGCACTATGGCATTGCAGAAGAACAAACAAAGGAGAGAGGTAAAGATATCTGAAATACCACTAAACCACTAGTTTTGCTGAAAGATTTTCATAGCTAGCAAGGTAAAGCTCAAGGAAGAAAAATATCTATATATCATTTTAGACTTCAATTTTTCAAAAGGAAAAAATACATAAACAGCACTTTGCTTTGGCTATTTTTCTAAGTTATGATCAAAGTTAAAATTATAGAAAAGTATTATTTAGAAGATTACTTAAAGATAGTTTCAGGAATTTGAAACAAAGCTTCACCAGTACTGGCAGGGTATCATCAAGGGATAAATGCTTTCAGTATTTGGAAGAGATGACATTGCTGCTGCTTTGTTGAGGTGTCTTAATTCTGCTTGACTAGCGACTCCTGGGCCAAATTTAGAATATGTGGGTTTTTTCTCATTTAGCTTCTGTACAGAAAGAAGAGTAGCAACTCAATTTAACATATTTCAGTTCAGCACATGTATTTACCATAAGCCTACTGAGGGACCTGAAAAAAAAAATTTAATTTTGTGTTCCTATTCACCACCTGCAACGTTCTTACATTCATCCATTTCATTAAAGCATTACAAGGGTTAATTCACTTGTGCTTTTCAACGTAACATTAATGAAGTAACCCCCCTTGATATGCACCACTACACATTAAGATATCTTAGTGTCAGCCACAGTATGAGAATTGTTAATATTCCTGCAAAGAATGAAAAAAAAAAAAAGCATTTACAGTTCCACGCTCGACATTCAGTGGAAGCTGCAGACTCGATCGATAACACTGCTCTGGCTCCATCATTATCAGCAACGGGCAAGTAATGAAAGGTTTCTTTCTCCACTTTAACAGCAGGACTCAAATGAAGATGACAGTGCAGCTCCACAAAGTAGCACCACAAAATCAGTTCTGAAGAGCCTGTTATTATCCCAATCATGTTCTTTCCCAGGCATCACCAATATCACTTAACCATCCAACTACTACTAACTGCAAGGAATGTGGATTCAGAGTTTCAAAATTACATATAGGAAGGACAGCAACTCTATGCTGAACTGATAGTAACTATTCTTCTTATACTGGCCCTGCATTACCTCTCAAGAGCCAGTAGCCAGTTCCAACAATGAGCAATAAATGGACAATTAATTTTACAACTAGCTGCATACAGCACAAAACTTCCTATAGCTCCTAAACTATAGGAGAATGGTCTCTCTGTATACAGAACCCCTGTAATTCTGAATGCATAGATATGTACAGAACGTCCATGGCTCTCAAAGAATAAAATCTATTTCTACAGAATAAAAATCTAAATCTTCACAGCTAGAAGAGAAAAGAAACTGAAGAAGATAAATAGTCACTGTAAGTATTTAATTTCTTAAGACCTTTTAAGCTAAAAAGCACCATAAAAAGCTTAAGAACATGGATCCTATTAAATTCTGCCACAGATATCCTGCATAGTCATGGTCCAACATGTAATATTTTACTACCAAAATTCCTCATCTGTAGAATGTCAGAACAATACATTTGGTCATTTATGCTGCCAATTATTTACAATAAAGTTGAGATGTCTCTAAATATGTGATACAGACATGGAGAGAAAGAAACAGGTGTAACATTATTTAGCACAACCCAAATCCATGAGTTTGGTTTCCATAGGTGATGACATGATATCATAATACATTTCTTTAAATGAGATGAGAAAACATCTGAGAAATGAGCATCCAAAATTATTTCCCTTCTTATGCCATTCAGGATCTCTTTATAAATAGGCACATGAAAGACTGACAAAACAAAAGGTTTTAATGATGCTAAAATATATACCCATCTGACACAGCCAAAAGGGACACCAGGATGCATGGATCATAGCTTGAAGCATTTCAGATATGAAGAAATGTGGGAAATTAACTTTTTTTCAAGCAAATCTAAGCGTTGTTAGAATTTTATTCTTTAGGCAACATACAGAAACCCCTAATACCAAAACCTTCAAAAACAAATACAAAGCAACTGGAATTTATCTGCAGCCACCACAGTAGTGAGTCATTGCTGGCAAACTTGTATAACTATTTCAACAGCAGGCCTGTCTCAAATGACCTCAGTGGTCACACAAAATATCTTGTGCCACAAACACAGGCATTTTTCTCTTTTCTGATTTAATGGTGCTTTCATTATCAAATTAAAACGTCACTCAGATGCCCATCATGGTGTTTCTGCCCAGGAGTAGCAGGCTGAGACCCTCCTGCACGTGAGCCCCCCAAATGCCAATCGCGCATACTGATGGAGGGGAGCTGTCAGTACAAACCCACAAAGACACTCAGAGCTGCTAAAGCCCCCAGGCCGAGCTGTTAACATTTCTTGGATGTGATGAAGTTCATGATCCAAAGTGCCAGAGGCAGAACAGTTCTCTAAGCCAACTGTAGCTGCCATCTCCTATCATTCAACATTCGCTCATCTCCTTTTCTTGGTGCCGCATTTTGAGACAGAAAGCTACAGGAAACTAGAAAGGGGTGCTCTACATTTTAAATCCATCTAGGGACATGTTTTATTTGTTCAATCTCTTTGAAATAGGCATTGCATGCTGTCATTGCTAACATGCTCATAATGATAAGCCCCCAGTAGGTGCAACCCAGAGCAAATTTAGCCTTGCTGTTTACCATTCTGCTACTGGATGAAGCTATCCAAGTTAACATAATTTTAGATATATACATTTGCTTTGCAGGTATTTTTTTCTGCAAGATCCACAGATCATGCAGTGATCGGTCTTCCATAAATCAGCATGCAAAACATCCTGCACGAAGCATCCCGTAGAGAACTCTACATCTTTCAAACAAATCCAACTTTGAAAAATCAACACTGTGTTTGTAGCTACGTGGTCCTGTAATAAAAACTGTACAGAACTGAAGTCTACAAATGAGCACCTGCTTTGTACTTGATGACAATGTACCTACTACACTGCTGCACATATTGTTGCTTTTTGATGGTGTTTTTTATTTCCAAATGAGAAAACCAAACACTATTACTTTCTTAGTGCTTTAGAAGCTAGTAAATAGCTTCATGTCACAGCTCCATTACTGTTCCTGGACTCCAAGGCCATCCTGATAAACCAGCCAGCCAGGAGCATCAGGATGCTTATGACAGAAGGGTGCAAATCTCCTCTACATCTTCCAGGTCCAGGCACATTATTCCAGCTCCAAGTTCTCATGCTCATTGCTGGGCTGAGGTAGCTAAAGAGCCAGTGAAGACAGCAGAAAGAATGTAATTAGATGACACTGTGGATCCTTTAAATTTTGCTGAGATTTTGTGCAGGAAAAAGCTAGTAAAGTAAAAAATTTCTTCAGAATAAATGAGAAAAACAAGTCACAGTCAGTAACTGTAAACATCTGCTGTTTTTAAACAAGTGCCTGCATGAGGGTGAAGTTAAAGGGAAGTAATTGGCTTATTTCACTAAAGAGAAAATGTACTCTTGCTTTTTTTTCTGACTTTTCTCTTATGAGACCAGCACACATCCTGAATTCTTAAGATTTTCTGTGCTTCTCTACACTGTTATGTGGACATCAATCTCAACAAAATTTCACAATTTGGATAAGTTAAAAATCCAGCTGCTTTCAGAGGATTTAGAAAAAGTAACAAGATTTTTCCTTCTTGCTTGCATTTGGCAGATGTGTGCCTTCTTTTAATCTCAAATATGAAAACGTCACCGTGGTTAATTCCTTCATCGTGTCCTGATCAGGGACAGCATGTCATCCTTATGGACTGGAATCTAAACCCTTTTTAAAAAAGAAATTAGTAATACAACTCAGTGTTTAGATTACTTAAAAAATGGCCACAACTAAGCTCATGTAATTGAATATTACAAAACCTCCTTGAAGAGACAGATTTTACTGCTTTGCCTTTCACATGGAATTTAAACTGCGGACTGTAAAAATCAAAAAACTTCATCTACTTGAGATAATTTTATTGGAGGACTGATGTCTCTTGCTGTTACTGTTGCACACAAAATATATGAACTGACACATCTATGAAACAAGGAAAAGGAGTCCTTGGCAATGTGCTCTCTAGGCTGACCTTTCTCCTTGGGGTTTCTTTCTTTCTGGTTCAAAATAACCTGAGTCTTATGCCTACACAGCAGCTGTACAAAGTGTACATCATGATACATGAAGAATAACTAGGAGATGGAATGAGAACATTAAATGAAAGCATATAAAACATAGTGAGGTATTATAGAGCAAAAATGAAATATTAACACGTAATTTGGTAGATCACTAAATCAAAGCAGCGAATGCTGAGACCCCCTAGCTATACCCTATGAGATTCAGAGCATTTTAATTTACGTAGGACTACCTGGACCAGATGTATCCACCATATACAGTCGTGGATCAGTGTTGGCCAAAGGACAATTCTGTAGACTCCTGGAACAAAACTTTCAGTTGAGTTTCCCTCAAATAAGCCAAGGGCTCAATTTCAATCAGCATACAGTAAGAAGTAGTTACAGGATTTGCTTTAACATTGCTGGACTGCTCAAAAAGTACACTACTGAAGACACAAGCAGAATGGTTAGGCTATGCATTTGTATGTATTTCAGTTAATATCAAAAGGCCACAGATAACTGAATGTTATTTATTTCATACATCACTTACAGTCTAACAAAGAGACAGCTTCCAGTCCTTCATATTCTTTTCCATAAGATCATATATGCTTGTAAAGCAACAAATTCTATTTGATGGGGAAAACCCCTGAAATAAAGCTATAAACCAGCCCTCCCTTCCTGCCCAGCTGCCAAGGAATTCTATTAAATAGAGAGGTGAGAAAGAAAGTGCTCTGTAAACTCTCCCCTTCATTACAGACTGCCAGGCTCACAGCAAATACAACCAGTTTACTCCAAGGCAGGGGAGGACACCTTCAGCAGCTTTGGTGATGCAGCTCCTCAGCTCCTGCTACTCAGCCTGAGGAAGAGAAGTCGTTTACATTCACCTACAGGGTAGTCAATCCCATACACCAGGGCACCGAAAAATGCATCTCCACCCCTGCCTTCATAAGTAGAATGGAAGACACCACCTCAAAACCCTCTCCTGGGTACATGGCTGGAGCTCCACATTCACCGGGAGCACAGTGTGGGTTGGGAAACACTGAGCCAGAATTTAAAGGAGCTCCAATGACAGTTCTTATAAGTTTGCAAACTTGGGTTCAAAGCATTACACAATCTAATCATTTGTTATTTGCTATTTTCCAGCTGAGGAGAAAGTAAACAAACAAAAGAAAGGAATGAGTAGATAGAAAGAGAAAAAGCAAAATGCTTACATTGAAAGAGATGGGGACTGCAGCCACTGCCCTATGTCCAGCAAAACAAATGTAAATATTTTCAAATGTTACTCCAGTATGTAAGCAAATTCCCCAAGGAGGTTATATGGCCAAATACAAGGCAAGATGATACAAATCCCTGGTTCTAAAATGACATGATGAATAGTAAATTCTGCTTCTCTACCAAGAGCTGTGGCTTCTCATTAAATTCATTTACAATGATAACACATAGCTTTATTTACTTATTTGGGCTACTCAAGAACAGCAGCTGAAGAAGATTAGGTTACATTAAATTGGCCCAGGAAAACAAAGTTTTGAAGACATTCCACCAAAACCCATGACCTACCTTCACAGCCCTGAAGGAAGAGGTGACACAAAGCCAATTGGGAAGTGCAGGGCAGGCAGAGGGGCAGGGACAGCTCAGAGCAGTAACACTGCAATGCCACTCACCCTCTGAAATGCCACCTTTGCACACACTGAAAAGGCTTCCACCCATAAAAACATCCTACTTGTCGAGGATCCTACTTCTTTACTGAACTCCACTGCTAGTCTTTGCAACAGTAGAAATTAGATCACTAGGCAGAAGAAGTAATTTCACATTAGTCTCAAGAGTGCTAAATACATAAACATCTTAAGAAATACAGCTATAAGTGATTTCTCTATCAGAAAGGAATATCTCATTGTACCATCTCTTATAGTTCTAAGGACCAAGAACCCTGCCTGGAGCTTCTCCATTAAGAACCTTTTATCAACACCTAAAAAAAGTGTCAGGATTCTCATTAAAAAAAATAATAGGAAGTTTTCAAGGTAGACAGCTTTTGTTTAAATAAATAAATAAACAAAATCCTGAGTTTAACGAAAAACAGATTTAAAGGATGAAGATAAAAAATCCAACCAAAGTCCATGGCACATTTTTTATGTGACCTCATGCTGCATAGCCCTCCAAGATTGAGTAATATCCCTGATCTCCCAATCTCCTTTGGTTTCTATAAACTTTCCCTTTAAAAAAAAAAAAATCTGTTTGGGTCACATCTTGCCTTCAAGACTAGTGGACCAGAGAAAAAGCAGAATTCAAATACTGTTCACCTTCAAATATTCAAATAGACACAGATGAGAAGCAAAGAAAACAGTGCATTTCAGGTTTGTTTGTGTTTTTAAAGAAACATGGAAAGAAAAAAACAACTGGCTAGAATACCAATTGTTAGACTAAACAAAAAGCATGAAATCCAGAAATTTTATTTTCACAGAAAGCAGCTGTTTACCAAAGGCAGGGGAAAAAAAAAGGAAAAAAAAAAAAAAAAAAATGACTGCTCCCTGAGTTTTCATTATTTACTAGTCTCTGGACAAAAGACATATAACTTAATGATGAAGTAACTTGCTGTTACTTCAATCCACACAATTACCACATCCACTTACAATCCACACAATTCCTCAATGTATATTACTGGGCTTTTATCTATTCTAGTTTCCATAGGTCCAAAATTACTGGTTTTCCATCCTCAGTGAAAAGTATCAGCACTCCGGTTTAACAGATAGGAGACAAGGATAACCTAATAAAGGATAAACACACTGTCTGGAGATGGGATGTGTTGATAGTAGTCAATAAAAACTCTCTCAGCAGTCAATGGGAATTCCTAGCTGGACTCCTTTCTCAAGAACCTTCTAAAGAATGTCGAAATTAACTCTTTCCCCAAAGCCAGAAATTATAGTGATATTAGGCCCTGTGATTCTCAAAACCTCCAGAAAACAAATGCTGTGATTCTCTATTTAAATACCTCTCAAAAACCACTGCTAGTAAATGG
This sequence comes from Regulus satrapa, assembly GCA_013396955.1. Taxonomy (NCBI): domain Eukaryota; kingdom Metazoa; phylum Chordata; class Aves; order Passeriformes; family Regulidae; genus Regulus; species Regulus satrapa. The sequence continues at coordinate 690,951 of VWZN01019701.1, read as the reverse complement.
CCATAAAAAGTGATGCAATTAAAAGTCTAATAGGAAATAAAATGCTCACCTATCACATCCATTTTTGGCCAAACAAAGGAATGGAAGAAGATACATTGCAACACCGTAATTTTGTTGCTGTAACCCATAATTTTTCCTCACCAACCCTCAGCTGTTACATCTACAAATGGACAATGCTTTCTTTGGACAGGGAACAGCGTTTTTCTACTGGTAGTATAATGAATCCAGCAGTGTAGGTCCAGGTCCAGGAGAGACAAGCAAGTGCTAAAGAGACGAGAATAAATAATTCAATCCAATTAGAATACAGGAAACCTTTGCTCAGATTAACAGGAATCAGTACACCTGAAAACAAGGATACTTCCCCAAAGCCTACAGCTGCGGGGGAAAAAATGGTCAGCAAAGAATTTCTGGAGCAGCACAGCCAAAATTACAGTTTTATGTCCATGGATAATACAGTCTAGTAGATTTGAGCGTCAAAATCCAGTGCTTTGACTAAATGCCAAGTGAGAAAATCAGTCACACTTAGGTTTCAATCACCAAAAATTCCTTCAGAAAAATGTAGTTCATTTCATTGTAGAATGCACCAGGCTACGGACTCAGTGTTTTGCTATGTTTGAGAGCACACTAGAGAAGAGCAAAATATTATGGAAAATAACAGTGAGTATTTATCACAGTGATTTATTATTTCCCATATCGTTGGAACATCAAACAAAATTACCCTGAAAACAGTATAACAGACAAAAGGAAGCACTTGTTACATAACATGCAGTTAATAAGCAGATTTCTTCACATCAGTATGTTATAGACACCAGATGTATAAATGGGATCAAAAGCTATTAGGATGTCTAAGAGCATCCCCAATTTGGGAACCCTAAAGCTTCCTTCTCTCAGAAGCTGGAGAGCGGACACTGGAGCAAGGACAGTGTCACAGCTGTGTATTTTTCTCCTGCCCTAAACTAGGGGAACATTTTAAGACAAGATATTGGAGCAGGTGAGTCTTTGGTCTGACCATTTTTATTTTCTCACAAAAGAAGTTCAGCCCTTTCTTTTGCAGTAGCAGATCTATTGCAAGACAACTGGGAGACACCAAACCTTAGGGGAATAAACTCCACTTGGAAAGATCTTTCTCAGCTACCAAGAGAGATGGAAACTTAACATGAACAATTCCCAACACCCTCCTTTTTCAGTTTCTTCAGTAACTTTCCAGGGCTAAGGGCAATAAAAGCTGCCCTTTAAACTCTTCTTTGGAAGGTCTGGACAGCCTGGGAAAAAATAACAAATCCTCTAAAGAAAAGAAAAAGGCAACTTGATATGGCAAGGGTGCTTCCCCCTCTCTCCAGACCGGACTGAAATTCAGAGGGGAAAAAACACTGGTCAGTGAATAAAGTGCTCTAGACGGTATGCAGAGGTGACCTCACAATTGGGGAATGTGGTTTAACAGTAGTTTTACAAAATGCTGTATACAGTCATGAGGTTTTGAATTTTTCTCACTCCTCTTTCTGAAGCAGTAGTCCAAAAAAGGCTGTCTCCACTGACCTATATTAAAGACAGATGTCATGAATTTAAGCAGACATTAATTAATCTAGTAAGTACCACACTGAAGCCTCAAGCAGAATGCGACGGGAGGAAAAATGCTTCCTCCAGAAACTTTGCTATAAATACAGAACATAACCAACATAACCCTGACCTGGAAGAACCCTCGCAGCTACTGTGATTAAAAGTGCCCTCACAAAACTAACAAAAGTCCAAACTGCTTTAGGGAAAATAGAGAATAGCTGGAACCCTTAACAGTAAGAACAGCTGCAAAACCACTGAGATCAAAAAAGCCCTCCTGTTTACTCCATGCATTGTTCTAGTGAATACTCTTCTGCTAAGATAAATGCCTTCTTTTTCCTTCCTTTGCTTCAAAGAGCACCTGTTTGTCTAGAAAGGCTGCCCAACCAACTGCCCAAACTGCCATAGGTAAGCACCATGAGTCAGAGAACTCAATAATGTTTGTCTGAAAGAGCTGTAAATAGTCCAATTAATCAGACTGTCCTTCATCTTGTGTCATAACTCCACTGAACACCAGCCCTACATCAGGTGGTAATTCATGAGACAGAGAAAGTGTTTTTTCCAAATCGTTTGGTGAACAGGCTAAAGGAGAGCTGCAAGGCTAGGCCATAAAATAGGTTTCTCTTTTTAACAGGACAAATCCTATCCTCTCCTCCTTGTTAATTCATCAAAACAACAACACTTCACCAAATCACCTGAGCCAAGTTCCACAATGTCAAAACAGAGCTTTGACTCCTGTGCAGGTCAGAGTTGCTGACTCAAACACAACCACCTTTGGGAATTTCTGCCTTCAGTGATGAAAAAAGGGTCACTAAAAGAGAATGAAAGGGGACAGGAGAAAGGCACCCAAAATTTTGCAGCTGTAGAGGACACTGCTCACAGTTTTGAGGTCTTCAAAACTAACTCTTTTAAGGAGCCAGGGGGAAGATATTTGTAGGTAGGAATGAAAAGGCCTGAAATCAAACAGAAATATCCAAACACATTTAATATGGAAATTTAAAACACTGTTGGCTTTTCAGTTTATTCTTTGATGAGTTGGAACAGATTGCATGGGAGACAAGGCAGGAACAGCACATACATGTTCTCAGTTTTCTGTCCCTCCCTTTATGGTCCTGATTCATTTCTTAGAGCAGGAGTGGGATGCAAGCTAGTGTTAGCAGTAACATTTCTGCCTGTTTTCATTTCTGCTCTGAACTGGGAAAGAATCACATGAGTTTCTGTGTAATGTTAGAATAAAAGTATTTCATTAAAATTAATTTAACTGCCTGGCTTTCTCAAAAGCAAATTGAGAAAACCTCTTCTCAGCCTCAAAAACATCTTACAGCAACAAGTGGTACATGACTCCTTCCCCAGCTTGTCACATCAGACACTGCCATTAACCTTCCTGCTGCAAAGTAGCCTTCATGATGTTTTATTTATTGCAATGGGCATCAGATGCCACCACCTCTCCCACCCGTCCTAGTCAGGTCTGGGGTCCTTTGAAGTCCAGTGCAGATTTCTCAAGGATGCCAGCAGCAACATCGTGCTTCCCGAAGGAAGGAAAAAGCATATCCTAAATCTATCAACCTAATCAAAACTTACCTGGTTCTTTAGTCCTAGAACAACTAAAATGAAGAGGTTTTTACTCATCACAACTCACTATCAAGTTTCCAGTTTTAAGACTGGGAACAGAACAAGTAAAATAAAATACCCCTAGGATTACATTTAACAGAGATCCTTCAGTCTCCCTCATTCTACTCTTCTGCTAGACAGTTCTCAAGCACAACAGTAAGGCTTCTTCCATTCTTGCAGCATAATAGGATATTGTTTTCTAACCTAACAGATGCTAATCACAGCTGTTAAAAGTATGTCTTGGTTTTACTGTCCTTCCTCAGCACGAAGCAGTATGTGTTTGTTCCACTAAACTCTTTCCAGCCTTGATGACCTACTACAGACTCTTAAAAATTATGTATGGCAATCTTAGCAGAAGGAGGCAGACAGCAAAGCTTTGATGTCTCTGGCCACATTCTAGCAATGCAGAAGACAAAATCAGAGGCAGACTGAGTGGACTGTCTCTTCCCATACACTCGGTTTACAAACCTCCTCAGAGCCAGCTTATAAACTAAGGGCTGACAACTGAGCTGTGTGTGTATAGCACAGCAAGTGTGCTCTTCAAAGTGACAAGGTTCAGAGGAAGGCTTGATAAACAGTATAACGTTCATCTGATGGAATACACTTGACTTCCATTCAATCATCTGATGAAGGTTCCCTACAACATTTCCAAGAGAACACAAAAGGGAAATAGGCTTCCCTTGGCACGTGGCCTTGCAGGCAGGCACAGAAGAGTTGATGCTTGGTGATCTCAAACACACCTTCAGGATTTTAAAGAGAGGAAGCTCTTGCATCAGTTTAAGGATAATCTCACAACTGCTTTGATTCAGTACAGGCAGCAACAAATCACCTGCTTCCACAATGTGTGCTGCTCTTTATGACCAACATCAAGAGTAAAGTGATGAATGCCAGTGTTTTAACATGAATCTCTATCAAAACCCATGAACCCACAGAACTTCTAGCAATTATTCTCATCTCTTTAACTGATTGATGTTTCGGGAATGACCAAGGCTTAGACTGCCCAATTCATTCAATTATTATAAGATATTCAAGGAACAAGAAGGTCTTTCCAGGAGGATATTTTGTCTCTGAGTTTTAGTACAGGTTTCTGAAGCAAGAATAGGAGTGTAGCTTTTAATGTGCTCTTCTCTCAAGAGGACAGAAAAACATGAAGACCCCCATGTAATTTATGAGCTCTAAGATATTTCCTGAAGGGAGTTTTGCAACTAAATCAAATTTAGCCTTCTGTGAATGCAACAACTGTAAAAATTTTGCACAAACAACAGTAGCAGAACAACAATAGTAGAAACTTGTAACTAGTTATAACCATATCCACTCCTGGAAAACAAACAGACAAACATTTAATTTGGTTAATGTTACTGTGGTGAAGAGCTACAAGCAAAGTAAGCATTCCACCACATATTAAGGGGAAAAAAAGAACTGAGATTTCCCAGTTTTATGCAACTCATCTGGCCAGTTAGAAGAACACAAAATGCACCAACTTAGTCCTAAGACAAACATATCAAGAAAGAAATCAATCTCACACATAGCATGCACCTTCATGGATATTGACATGATGAACAAGCCCAGCTTAAGGAAGTGTTCATTTTTCAGTAAGCACAATAACTGTAACTATAGGTATTACTACTTTTTTCTCTGTGGAAACTCATTTTGGCAAATATGCTATGGTTCTCAAAATCAGAAATGGGTTGAAAAGCTTATGAGTTATTCCCTTTTGCTTTTAAAATATTTGAAATTCAACTTTCTGCCAAGGATATGGAGAACCCCTAGTGTTTGAAGATTTATTAATAATCTCTAATAGTCCAAAAAGTCCTCTGCTACTTCTTCAGAAATTCTTTCAAGAATCTTATCCAGACATACCAATTCTAAAGAACATAAACTTAGGCATCTACCGCTTGAAATTTTGTTGTTGATCCTAAGGAAAGCATTTTCTTCCCCTCATCCAAGCCGAACAAAACTCTACATTTACTGTACACTTCTACTTTTTCTATAAATACATCATCACTGTCTCCCCTTATACTCTCAATGAAACTATTTTTCCATGAGCATTTCTTTCTTATGAAACGGAACTTTTGGGGCAAACAGTATAAAACTGCTCTAAACAATGCCCAGCCATTCATATTTCTTGCTTTACATGCTTTTCCCCTGTGGTTTGATTCATAATTACTTCCAGCTTCAGGAAACTGCCCCTTTTAAAGGCACCAAACGTAAGTTTTTTACTTTGTTTGCACTTAATTAATCAAGCAATGAATCAATTCTATCTAAGCTGCCAGGAATTCTGAATTCTATAATTTTTGTCTTCTTCTTCATCAACTGAGACTATGTCTAACACAGGAATCCCAAAGTTACATAATAAAGACTCACATGAGAAATCCTTCTCAGAATGCCAAAGGATCAAAATTGAAAAAAAAACTGACATGAAATAGGAAGAGCAAAACAAAAACAGGGATGGCAGTTACATCCCACCCAAATGTGGGAGAGGTTCGATGGATGAACAACAAATTGCCATGTAACTGACTTGCTATAAATAACTCAGATTACCTTTCTTAACTATTCCAAGTGCTCAAACAATTAGTACAGAATGGAAGAGATTAGGTAGGAGATGAATCTAAAATCTGAAATGAAAGCTAAATAAATAACCAATTTCCAGAAAAAATACCAGCATTATAAAGCATGTTAAGCCTTTAAATATTTCAGAAAAAGCATCAGGAGACTCTTGCATGTGATGGTCAGAATCCTTTCATTTACCCAGTGAGAGAGACTCAGTTTTGGACAGGACAGGATATCATTGGGACTTCTCATTTCTTTTCTTTTGTCCTTGATTCAGGATTGCAGGAATACAAAAAGACAAACTGAAAAGAAAACCAGGGCGGAAAGAAATCCCACAGCACCAGGCATGGGGAAAGTCCAGCATTCCAACACGTTTACTGCTTATTTTTACAGTGTTTAATGGCAAAGTACCACACAAAGACACAAACAGTTTCAAAGCAACCTCCCAGCCTAGAAAGAAAATGAGGGGAAGGGGCTCTGTTTCAGTTCTTCATTATTAAAGCTCTGAAGTAAAGAAATTTCAACAAACATAAGTAACTTAATCTCTGTGTTTCCCTAGCCCAAACTCCCTCCATTTTTACGGTCTTTTCAAAGTCTAGATCAAGTTTCATTGAGTTTGGAGGGTGAAGGTTGTTATTTCTGGCTTTGCCCCCCCCCCCCCCAAGACTCAATTTTTTTGTCTTTTCTTTTTAAGAAAAAGTTGAAATTACCATGAATAGTAAAAAAAACCTTTGCTGCACCTTCCAAACATTTTCTATACTAATGAAGAAATGTAAATATACAACATCCCAAAGTGTCTAGCAAAACACAAAGCCCATTGGAAAAAAACATTCCTTCTTTTTTCAGTTCTGCCTAAAGATTCCCAAAGTACATATATACCAATATAAAACAAATACCATATAATTAACAGAATGTACTAACATAATATGTTAATATTATGTTATTGTAATCAACCATAGTGATCTTATAACAATTTTTCCAGTTGAGAGGTGCAACAAGTTTTTTTTTTCCTACTTCTACCTTGAAATAAAATTATAAGACCTCCTGCTTTATTGAAGTGAAAAATCATTCCAGGAAGTTCAAGTATATCTTCTAACATTTGCTAAAATTTTATGAGGCAGTCATTCTTCTGCAGTCAAAGTCAAACCCGGGGAAGATTTTTCCATCGTTCATCAGCTGAGATTTTGACATCCAAGGTTTTAAACTGACTATGGCAGAAGGTGAAAAGATCTATCAAGTTCTTAAGAGGAACTCTTCTCTGTTTAGGAACATCAATTTCCCCCCGCCCCCCCAGTGTGTCTGCTGAGGTCTCTTTGAAAGTAGTTTGTGAAGGATGAGTTAGAAAGAGGGGCAAACACTCACTTCAGAAGCACTCACTAAAGCTTCCATCCCACTGAGGAAATGACACACCAGCAGAGCAGGAAGAAAAGCTGGCACAGAAGCATGAGAGCAATAATGCAAGGGAGAAGCCCCCAGATCATATGGGCTACAAAAAAGGAACTTCTCATATGCTCAACGCAAGTGAATCTACACTTGCAATCTGCCAAGGCAGACTCAAAGCAATCATTAAGGTGACTAAACCAAGCATTAAGAGAGTACTAAGTGACAGAAGAATGACCATACAACTTTCAGCTTGGCCCACTTACTAAGCATTAAATACAGTCTATAATTAACTCCACGTTCATGATCCTCCTTCAGAAATCTCATTTAATTCAATGCAAACATAGATCCTGCTTGGGGAATGATTCAGAATTTGTAGTGAATGAGACTCTTGTTTCTAAGACCTGGCCAATCTCAAAGAACTACTACAATATAAATATTTAATAATAACAAAAGCATGCAACTCGTTGCCAAGCACAGATGTTAGAAAGTGACTGCAAATCTTGGCATTTGGTGGCATCTAATAATCCACTGGCTGAGTCACTAATGTGATTGATAGCCTTAAGTTGTTCAGGAACTATTTCTCCCCCCGAGAATTAAAATCTTTTAGTTTTATCAAAGTTTTTGTATAAAAGCTTTTCTCTACACAACCAGCAAATGTCAGATGTTATCCTTATAGGTTTTTGAAAAGCTCCTGCTGCTTAGGAAAACTCTTTAAGAGGGAGAAACGGATGCAACCGTCCTGTTTCTATACTTAGTGCATATTTTGTTTTGATATTCTAATTCTGGCAATGATGCTATGGTTAGTACAAACATAACTAAAAGATAAACTGCTCTTGCAACAGATCTTTTTCACTAACCTGGTCCTGAGGAGACTTATGTTCTGTTTTGACTAAGGGAATAACTCATTCATAAACTGCACTGCCTATGGAAGTCCTCAGCTTTCCATTCACCCTGTGTGTCATTAACAATCCCCACCTGGATACCATCCTGGCCTTTAAAAGCTGCTAAACTTCCTAAAGAAGAGCTTTCCTAGGCACAGGCAACAGAAGGGAAGCATTTTCTATCTCAATATTCTCCTTTCCAGGAAGACTGGTCAGAATCTGTCATTTCCATGAAGCATCCATACAGTATCTTTAAAAATGGCCATCCCCACACCGGTGACATTCCTGTCCATGCCAGCCTCCCGAAGTACAGCGAGGCATTTATCAGACATACAGCTCCCACAGAAAACACTAAAGTGCTTCTGTCAGAATTCCTTCCCAAGCGATCAAATCTGATTTCATTACCATTTCCATGAATTCAGGGAGAACAAAACCATTACATTCCTGTAACCACAGCAGACTGTACTATAGCTGAGGAACAGGCCGTGGATGTCTGCGGAGTAGAGGACATTAAAGTAGCAATGCATAAAAAAACTAAAGATGCAAAGGCAAATGGGCGCATTAATACTTATTTATGTCAAATGTTTTCCTTTGTATTCAAAATGCAAGTCAGAGCACTGAAGGTGTAAGGCAGATCTACCTTTGTAGAAAATGTTAGTCTTACAGGCCATTAGTTTCAACGGCATCAACTGACACGGCCAGCAACAGGTTGTTGAGCAAACGAAAGATTAAGAAAAAAAATCCAAAGAAAACTAATTGTTGCCCTAAGTGCTTCAAGTCACACAAGATTCTCACATGCTGTCAATTAGGTGAACCCAATAAAGTTAAGATTTATGGCAAGATTCCACCAGGATGATTATATCACAACAACAGACATAATCCAATTATTTCTGCCAATAAAGTCATCAGTGCAGAACACATTACTCCTGTCAACTCTAAGCATTTTTTTTTTTTAAACCAGAAAGTACTTCTGTGATGGTACCATCTTCACTTAGTCACAGGAAGTATTTTAACCACTAAGTTCCATTGAATTCAGTCTGTACTTAGAAATTTGGTACCACAAAAGGTAAACTTGTAAAATGGTAGAGAAGTCCTCTAGGTTACCAGCCATTTTTCTTTCAAAATTTATCTCCTATATTTTATAGTATTTTCAGCCATTTTCTGTCTTCCTTGCCACTAAAAAAAAATTAAATAAACAACAAAAAAAACCCCCCAGAATAATACAGGGCCAGAAGTGAAGTCAGCAGGTCATCAGGTCTATTCTCCAAGAATGATCAGTTTTAATTCTACAGAAGAAACAAACAAACCACGACAAAAATAAAAGAATAAACAACAACAAAAAACCTCACAAAGTTGCAGTTTAAAAAAAAAGTTATTTCACCAACATACAGTACTTGCTTTCTTTGTTCCCTAAGTTAATTTATAGTATTTATTTTAATCATGCTGATTTTGTTACAAGTCCTTCTAGGAGGTAACTTTAGGACTTTGAAAAGCAAGCATGCATATTTAGAGTACCATATAGACATATATCTTTTAGTAGTCAACAAAACATTTCTTTAATCAAACTAGTGGAGTGTTTTTATAATGGGGAGGTTTTAAGAAAAGAAATCAGTGTCCTGGAAGCCCTCTAGCAGGTAAAAACTTCACTTGGCTTCATACTGAAGAATAAGAAAAAGCAGACCATGCCTTGGAGAGCTGTAATCAAACAGGTAAGTTAGCAAAGAAGGGGGAAAAAATGGAACAGAGGCCTGAGGGGAAGGAAGACTCAAGGGGATTTGCTAAAAGCAAAATGAAAAGGACAGTGCAAGCAGAAGGAGAAGGAAGACTGAAGCAGTGGTTTGGAAGCAGCACAGTCTGGGATGCCAACTGTGTGTGGACAGTCAGCGGGTGTGTTCAATAAATTGGACATTACAAAATACACAAAAATAGCCTGGAAAAAACCAATCAGTCTAGTTAAAAACTTTAAAAAGCATTCATCCCTTTTCAGTACCCAGACAGTCACGCAAAGGATACTTAGCCCCTTCTTAATTTTGGATTAATCTCTTTGCTTTGACTCCTATATGTATAAATTGAAGGTAATGTATCATGTGAATCTCATCTCACAGTGTTGTATGGCTACATACACTATTGTCTCCAAATCACTAGGGTGTCCCAACACAGAAAATTTAACAAAGAAAATGGGCAAATGTGCCAGCAGCATGGGATCCAGAGAGCATGCAACAAACACTGCCTAGAACACAACGCTGAATGAGACCAGAAAGAAATCTTGAGATTTTCATGTAGTCAGCGCTATCCTTCCTGACCACTGAATGAGATACAGAGCCTTTGAAGGAAAATAAACACATAAATAATCAATATTCCTTCTTTCTCATATGCATTCTGCAATCTTTTTGCCATGTGTTATTGTAATTGAGTTTATGTACTCAGCTGCTTTTGCAAAAGAAGCTCCTACCTAGAGACTTTATCATCTCCTGCAAGCAGCAGTTCCCAACACACTGAGGACTCTCATTCCGTTATGGAAGCTCACAGGCTGCTCATCATCACTAAAATGAATTGTTTCACCCTATAGGTACAATGATATTTTCAAAACATTTAGAATGGGGTTTATATTGACATGATACGTTGTGCAGGGGATGTATTCTCAAGTCATTCAAAGCCACGGAATTGCTTCTGGGCCCTTTTAAGTCGAAGGCTTTTAGTAGTGTTTTTACTCCCAGCACCAAAAAATTCTGTCAGGTTGCTGACCCCAGAAACAGGGTGGCTACTGACCCCTAGTGTTCAGCAACCCAGGCTCGACTCGACTGATTTAAGGCAAAAAGCATGACAAGCATCTTCACCCTCCAGCACTGCATCCTCCTTCTGACACAGCAAGAGGTCCCTGCCTTCTGCTGAGGTTCTTTCCACTCTTATTTTATCAACAAAAATAGTAGTATCCATTTTTAAAGAAACAAGTATAAACTCCTAAGCATCCCAGCAAATTGTAGATTCACATTACTTCTGCTTTCACATCTGTAATTAATTTTTCATTTGGAAGATTAAAAGAAGGATATCTAGAGCAGACTGACAGTCATGGCTTCAAGTGGGTATTCATGGTCTCTGGATCAGTTATTGAGGAATTAATGACAGTGAACCATGATCCAAGCTGGCCTGCAAAGCCTAGTGCAAGGAAAGGAGTTGTAATTGCCGGGTTGCTGCAGGACTTGGCTGTCCCAGGTAGAAGTGTAGAGTCTAGTGAGCCAGCTGCCCAGGTGACACGAAAGTTGCTTACAACAGAAAGCTGTAACTACAGGAATGAAGAAGAATCCTACTGCTCTACTTACAATTTTGAGTCCAGGTTCAGGAGAAAGCCCAGTTTGTCATATTCTGGAAAACAAAAGCAAAGGACACAATATCATAAAAGCTGCAAGAGTCTCCTCTGCAAAAGGCACCAAAACCAAAGAGCAGCAAGTCCTTATAGCAGCTGTTAATACAGATCATTTTGCTTCAAGGTATTTCTAAATTAACATTTCTCAATCTCCAGGAAATACCAGTGCAAGAGACGACATGAGTAACCATTCATTTAGAAATCAGTAGAATTAATCAGGTCATAAAAAGAAAGTATTACTGAAACCACTTATGCAGTGATAAACAAAACTTTCCTGCTTGCTGTACAAATAATTTTGCCTATACTAAACTGTATTACAAACATTCTTCCTAAGTTCTGATGTGTAGAACTTTGAAATGTTTCTTCTTTCCTTGTCTATTCCAACCCACAACTTCATAATCAAGCAACTCTTCTTCAAGAGAAAGTGACTCACGGTGGGAAAAAAAATGCTTCAAGTTCAGGTGTTGTTCAGTAGGAAACTGTAAAGTCAGAATATGCCACAAACAGAGGACATACAAACAGAAACAAAAACTGTCACTCAGATCATCCTAACTCATATATAAAATAAGCTTTTCACTCAGCATCTCTGATTGTGATATTGTGATCTTATAAATCAAACACTTAATCCAAAAAAATAAAAACTATTAGAATTCACATGAGATATAGAAGAAAAAGGTGTAGTGTTCTTGTGCTGGGTTAAGTTCAGGGGCCTTCTCACACTGAAGACTCCGGGGTCTCAGAGCTATACAATAAAAAAAATAATACAAACAGAGAAGTAAAAGATAACCCAATCAGAGATTAAAAGAAACAACAAGAAAAAAATTTCTCATAAACTTTTAGAAAGAGCTCATTGGAAATACAAGATTACTTTTCTCATGAGGCACCCCTTGAATTTCTGGTGCGGTAGTTACCTCTGAAGATCACAAGCTTTTCACACTCATTTACTGGCAGAACAGCAAAGCCTAAACACGTACCTTGGACACGATGGCTGCACCAGATAGGTCAATGTAAACCGTACCATTGGTTTCAATCCCATTAAGATTTAATTCCTGAGGCAAGGGAAGTGTTCTAGTTGACATCACTTAGATAACAGAAGCTGCAGAACACGTGCATGCTTGATATTGGCATGCAGTGTCTGTTCCCTGCCAGCACCCGAGTGCCACCCACCATCCCCTCTCCACCTGTGCATCTCTCCTCCACTTTCCACATACTGACACTTCTGTTTCCCCCATGTGCTGCTTTCCTCATAATTTCTTCCCAGTTTATTCCTCCTACAAGAAATTATGTCCTGTACAACCTCACCTCTTCTGCCTCTTGTGCATAGGAAGGTATCCATTCCGTAAAAAGAAACACGCCTTCAATTTTTATCAACCCTTCTAATTCCCCAAACCAGCATCTGTACTAAGCAAACAGCCATTAAGATTTCTTTTAATAACTCTTTTTTTAAAAACATCTAAAGCCACAGACCCATCTGTCATCAGTCTTATCTCATTCAAACCAACATTCCCTTCTTCCCAACAGGAAATACAAAAAGAGGAAATGCAATAAGAGATATATCACCTCATAACTACAACAACATCCTGGACTTTCTATTAACTCAGCACTTCATTACCTTTTCAACCAAAGCACCAGAACGCAGACATGAGCTAAATACTAAGGACAGACCTCCACTGCAGTGTTTCTCAAGATTTCTCTTCTGCATTTCACCTTCCTTAGGCTTTAAGTGTGGATGTTCACTGATCATCTGACAGAGATACAAAGTAATTTTTTTAAAATTATATGTCAACTACCTTAAAACAGGCACTTTTTAAAAATGCATTACAAAACAAAACAACATGTCTGTTTTCAAACCAGATGTATGGGTATGTTCTTGATTTTCAGTAGGGTGTAACTATAGTTTCAGTCTGTAACATCAAACCAGAAGCATCCTCATCCCTTCCGCTGCTGGCAGGTGAGACGTGCAAGCTACTGCAGGCAGAGAAATGCTGCCCTAACCATGGGCCATCTCATATTCATGGGCACTTTTGGAAGTTAGCATAACTATTAGCTTGGAAATGTATTTCTATCACATGCTGCTCCTCCAGGAAAGACATCTAGGACCCTCTAAAATTACAGATTCAAAGTTATGTTCCTTTTTAACAAAAATCTAAGTCTTGCTATAGACTTCCAGAGTCAGTTAGCTGTATCATTACAAATATAGGGGCCAAAAGTCAACCCACAAGTGTCCTGGATTCATAAAAGACAGATAAAGCCCAAAATATCCGAAGAAAGCAAATCACACAGAGCTGCAGGAAAAGGCAATCCTTGTCTGGAGCTAGAGATCTAAATTAAAACAAGATGAAAAACAGATCCACTAAATCAAAGTACAACTGAATCTAAAACATAGTTTAGTCAGGGTGTGATGATTACAGGAGAGGAACAGAACTGATCACACAGCTCACAGCTCAAGGAAGGGGCAATCCCATTCCTACCCTTTTCTCCACTGGAAGTAGAGGTGGCAACAGCCTGCCTTGGCACTCATGTCATCTCTCTGTGCCCTTACAGCTTGCTTTCTCCTCCCATAACCTTAGTTTAAAGCCTTACTCACCAAGTTAACCACTTGATATATAGAAATATTTCTCCTCTTTTTCATGTAGTGGGATAAAGAAGTGCTAGAATGTTAGAGAAAACAGAACAAAATAATTAGAGAGAACAAGGTAAAAAGACTCCAGCTTCTCCACCAAAAGTCAGCCTGGACCAGCTGGCCAATGTTAACTGTGGTTTGATGCTGGTCTCCACCAACATCATCATGATGACCCTCCCCCAGCACCCCAATCATTAGGGGGTCTCTGCACTGAAGGACAATGCAGAGCCACTCAACAGGTACAGTCTAGAGAATTCCCTTCACATTTAAGCATGTTGGTAAGCCTGATCCAGCCCAGGCCATGTATGACCCACCAATTTCCAGACAAGACACCTCTATGGCTGTGTGGCACAGAATCTGTTTTTAAAGCAAAAAACGAGTAAAGGTAATAAAAAAATTAGTTTTCACCCCATGCAAACTTTGCAAAAACTGCATGAAGAACATCATGGAGTAATCTGAACGAGACTTTATATTATTGGCCCACAGAAGACTGAAAGGCCCTCTAAAGATAAAAGTAACATTATTAAAAGAGCATAAATCAATACAGAGTTCACAGTCACCTGTGCTAAGAAGCTACAGCTCTCAGCTGACAGTGTGGTACAGCAGTGCACAGAAGCACAGAAATGAACAAACACAGGACATGAAGTTTCATCGTGCCCCATAAGAACAAGAGGTCATCTTAGGTCAGAAACAAAATGCATTTCTACATTTCCAGGAAGATCAGAACTGAATAAAAATCTAAGAACTGACAATGATTTAATAATAAACCTTGTAATTGGGATTACATTAACAGAAATAGAGCCAAGCATAGCAATTTCTATAAATTATGCAAATCCTGTCCAAATTCAATGTTGGCATTAGCATGGAAATTCCTCCAATGAATCCAACAGAAATCCAGCTACCAGGCTGCAAGTGAGAGATGCATTGTCTCATGTATGAAAACTCCATGCAGACCACCCAGGAAGCCATAAAGCTCTGTGTACAGTATCTAACAAATATTCAAGTTGCCTTTTACACTGGCAGTCAACATAGCTATATAGAAATAAAATGGGGAAAATTTTCCCCTTATGCTACTGAACTGAAATCAACAATCCAGGAGTTAACTTGGCATAGTGGTTTTATCCTTTCAAACTACCTGTTACCAATTTCACTGATGACTAGAGTACTAACCCTTTAAGCAGCCAGCTATTTAGAAGTACATTACAAATAACTTTGCCTACAGAAATAGAAAATTACACTTTTTTTTTTTAAATTTTAAGACAGGCTGTTTGCAGTTCTGTGTTTAACCAGTAATTGCAAATACAGGGGGGGAAGGCTGACGATTCAATTTCGCTATTTTATTAAAAATGTTTGTTCAAACAAAATATTTATTCAAATTGTTTCAAAAAATAAATCACTATGATTCTCAAAAGACAGAAATCCTATCAAGGATGCTCAGACCACCCTGATACATTTCATCCTGTGCAGTTTGGTCTCTGCAGAACTGAGGATCCAGCTGAGCCCAGCCTTGGTCACTATTCACATGCAAGTTCTACATCTGCAGCAAAGGTCACAGGAAAAATGTCTTACTCTGCAATGAAAAAGGCCAAACACATCACATTCACCTTAGAGTAAGAAAACACATATGGACAGTTATGAAAGTTCAGCCAATGTAAAATAATTCTGCTAGAACTTGAGAGACAAGAAAGAATGAATGAAAAAAAGTCATGTTAAATGGATCAACTGAAAAGGACAAAAGAAAGCTTTTATTCCAGGGTTAAAAAAATACCAGTCAGGATTACTAAGTAACAATGAAAGTACTGGATAAACAAAGACTTAATGTTGCATCCTTTCCTTAGGATTTTCACTTGAACCTCTTCAGTGGTGGAATTTACTGATGAAAGCATTATCTCTATTTAAATAACCAGGGATTTAAAAAGACTGCAAAGGCAAGTTCAGAAGTGGTAAAGCTGAGGCCACCCGAGCTTCTCAGCACAGTCAAGCATGGACTGCAAGGAGGTCTGGTTTAGTTTCCTCCTCACCCCCACTTGTGCTTTCGCATACGCATTGACCAACCTTTTTCTCAGGGTTGCCAAGTGACATCAAGGAAGACACCAAGAAAACTGGAAAGACAAAGCCCAGTCCATGGTGCCTTTCCCTGCTTTCTAACAATACAGACAAGAAGCAGAAGCGACACCTGTAAAACAAAGTGCTCAGCCCTTGCAGCCCACCATCTGAAGCTTGCCTCACTAATCTACATCTACACATCCTAATAAAACTATAGCAACCTCTAATGGTAGAAAAGCAATTGACTGCTTTAAGCTGAATTTAGGAAAGATTCCAATAGGAAGACGAAAAATTTCCTCCTATGATCTGCATATGCCCTTTTGCGTTTCCCAGAAAGTCATCTGTATCAAGCCAGACTAAACAGCCTTTGCTAAATGGTTGTCCCATTTACTCCTATGAGTCCACTTGGCAAATGGAGTTAATGTTGCCCTACTGAGTCTCCCAACATACTCTTTATTCTATAAATTTTATCATATTTCCTAATAAAAGTCAAGAACAAAATTAGCAGAACAGTAATCTATATTGGTTTTTAATGACTTGCACAATGTGTTGATTTGATGCAGAGGGATGTCACATGAGAGAGAAGAATCACATCTAAATACTTTTAATTTGAGGCATTCAGTAAGCCACTTCCTGACATTTGCACCTCAACTCATTCACAGCTGCATTTTCAACTGGAGGAATACAGCATTAATAAGACAGACGATGATCCTGAACATGCTGGCAAAGTCACATAAGGACCATCAAACTGTTTCATGACAGTCTCTGGCAAAGATTCAAGCAGTTCCCACAGTCTACTCAGAAAAATAAAGAATTAAGTAGAACCTCATTAATCAAAAATTAAAAGGAAAAAGTATTTTTGCAGAAAAAAATCCACTAAAACCAGCAGAGAAAATACATATATTTCCCTTTTTTCTTTCTGCCTTACAGAAAAAAAATATACAGCATAGTAAGTTCATCTCGCCTTTCGCATCATTATCACATAGGTGCTAAGACAGAAAGGCAGTTTGGGTGAAAAACCCCAACACGCTAGAAACACATCAGCTCCAAACATTAATTAAAGTTGTTTTCCTCAAGCCAAGAACATCTAAAGTTAATTACCACTGACCTGAAAATCCAGGCAATATCAGAGTTTGTAACTGTAGACACCTGTGCTATCAGAGCGCCATTGAGAAATCAAATAAACAGCAAGGAAGCTTCTGCAAGTCACCAATATTTTTCTCTTATGCTACACTCTATCACTACTCTACCCATTTGATACCTCATTCAGTCACATTTCTATTCCTAGCCTCCATCCACATCACTCTCCATCCAAAATGTAGGCAAGCAGTCACCAAATTCACTCTGGAGTTGTATTTGGTAGGACAGGATTATTCTCACCCGTCACAAAATGGTTATCTGAGCATCTTCAGCAGCTGAACAGAACAGAAGAAGTTTTCTTAATAGTTCTCACAGCTTTTCCCAAAATGGTTATAGACTTTGACTTAAGGAATCACTAACAGCAAACTCCAGACTAACAGCTAAATAAGCACAGATCTAAGTTCTCAGATGATTGCTCCACGATCAGTGTGAACTCAGCATTCGGAAGCACGGTCTTACACGTGGGCTTTCACAAGTACATGAGCTGCAGCAGATATGCTACTCTACACCAAAGTTTGGAAATCCAGAAGAGTCAATACATGCAAGCAATTCGAGCAAGACCTAGATAACACCTGGTTGCTTGTAATGTTGGAACTAGCACCTTTTAAGCCAGCAGTGAGAACATCTGTTATGAATCAGTGCTCAGTACTGCAATCAAACATGTCTAACAAGAGCATGAGCCTACAGCCCAAAGGTATTCAGTATTTTCAGCAAGCACAGTAGCATCTGGCAAACTTGCACATCCAATGCACTCCTATCCAAGGCTAAGAAAAGAAAAATTTAGCTTGCAGTCAGACATAGGAGGTAGGAAAAAGTCTTGAACAAAAATAGCAGGGATATAAATCTAACTTCCAAGGTTCAATGTTTGATTTGGTAGCAACAAAGTAAAACAAAGCAACCAGAGAGGAAAGAAAAAAAATATATGGCAAGTGAATGGAATCTAGGTCTCCTCAAACACCCTGCATCCTGATTGTTTCCCCAACTTCAGAGCACAATACCTTCTTTCTGAAATGGTTGCAGCTGAAACACTGGCCTAGACATCACATCAAACACTTCTCAACTGCTCAAGCCTTATCTTTCAAGGGAACAGACAGCCATGAAGAGAATTACAAAAACATCTGGACTTGTGAAGGCTGGACCAGAGAATGAACCTCATGGTTCAGCCTCACTCCAAGCACATTTGGCTCACATGTCTCTATCCAATAATCTGCTATGAAGCATTACATTAAAGCTCCATAGCCAGATGAACTTCTGAACACTCAGTTCAGAAAGTTTATCCAGAAAACCCTAGAGAGTGTCATCAATCTGAGTTGCATAAGGATGGATTTCCAGCATTTCTGAAAACTGAGCCTTGCATGTGGGACAAAGTTAAAGAGAAAGCCAAGATAAGGACAAACAGTCAATTCAAGTAGGATACAGAAGCTGCACCGAGACATTGCCCTTCACATGGCATGATTAACAAGTACCAAAGAGCACTTCTAAAACGTTTAATATGCAAATGTAAGCACCAGCTTTAAGCAGCGTGAGCTCTTAGCAGGGAAACTATTATTCTCAGATGGTTTTGACTAATAAAGAAAAAGGTATACGTAATTTTATGTTTCAAAGCATATAACTTTAGCTGAAACATCACCTACTGGGAATGGCTGGGCCTGGAGCTGCCATGGTGTTTGTGGATTCTTTCTGGGCTCTGTCTTTTCCTGGGTCAGCAGCAAGGTGAGATGGGATGGACAGCGGAAGCACAATAGCCACAGTTTTTCTCTCTCTCCTTCCTGTTCAACAAGGAAAGCTATCCCTCAGTTGGACAGACATCACACGACATCTTATTACACATACTAGTTCAGAGCAAGGTGAAGTTTACAGCACAGTAAGTGCAAGGTACTAAACACAAGAGCAATAAACATACAGCTTTCTTGGACATTTCTGTGCCTCCCTTCTCAAACATATGAGTTTTCTTCATATTTCTTCAAAGACGAAAGCCAGTCTTGTTGCAGTGAAAGGGTTTACAAAAGAACAAGTCTTACTGTCTCAATTCCTAACCAATCCAAGCTTGAGTTGTAAAATGCAAGCAGAACAAAAACCAGTGCTTTCAAAACAGACCCAGGCAGTCCAGCAGCTCACATGAGCCTGTCTCCCACCCTCCATATTAACAGAACTCCAAAAGACATAGAACAGTTGAACTGTTTTTATCACTAAGTTTACTTTCCTATTGGTAGAAACATTTACAGTTAACTCCATAGATACAAAATCTGTGATTAAAATTCAAGCAAGGGTATCTCACACCTACGCAATTTCCTCCCTACTTCTGCAGACTGAAGAGACCACCACCCAGTACAGGAGGCAGGCAACAACACACTTCAGTTATGACATATTAATTAGTAAGAGAGAATTAAAAGAGGGTTTCTTCCCCCCATATACACAACAACATATCCATTTTGGCACCCTAGAGGTACTCCCACATCAGATCATGCACTAATAATAGATCTGTTTCCAGACAGAAGTTTTAGAGGAGATACAGGGAGCATAGGATAAGTTTGAGGTGTTTTAAAGGAATTTACTACCACTAGTTCAGGGGTTAGTAAATCAGATATGTGTTCAAGCTTTTATGTTAGTGTCAGGCAGCAGGCTCTCTTTCAAACTGTGCAGGCAGAAGACAGGTGCTATGTTGGAAGGCAGCATGTTCCCCCTATGCTAAAAGGAAAGGCTGGCAAGAAAGATAAAATAAATTTTAAAAATCCAAGCAAAGGTTTTGTCTTCTGTGGAAGACAATAAATATCCCCATCTTTTAAGTGTTAGGGGGTTTAAAGTCATAAGAGCAATTCTTAGCCTTTCCCTTGCACTTCATATATCATTATATACACACTGTAAACGGAATTTCACCAAGGATCATGCTCACTGTGGCGTGCCTTGGCTGCAGCTTGCACATTACACACAGCCAAATGGAGAGTTACTGATCTAGTGAAGTGCCCCCAACACAAAAGAATTTTTGATTTCTGGTTCAGTTTAATTGTAGGTCATGCTTAGATTCCAAACTAAATGAGTTTGGGAAGGACTTGCCCTGGGGTTCGATAATGCTGGTCAATCTCCACTCAAAAAAAAAGATGTTTTACCCTAAACCCTATTGGTTTAGTTATGACTCTTTCGCCTTCTCCTTCCTGGAAGCATTCCTAATGTCTTTCCCCAAATAACTCAACTGTTTGTTTAGCTGGGAAACTATCCTAGTAGCATGAAACAGTTTTTCTTCAGCTGGTGGGTGACATCATCTTAATGCCTTTCACATGAGAAGAGGAGCACAAACTGCATCATCAACACGTGTCCAGGTCGTTTCCTCACGGGGTAAGGGGAGAGTGGCGCAGGTTAATCCTTGTGTCGTACTGAGGCTCTTAAAACTCCCACCACACTTAGGAAAGGACCTATTTACCCTTTGGCTAGATGGTTGATTCCTACAGAAGTCTGACTCAGTGTCCTGCCTCCCAACATGGCTACCATGTCCAGTTAAGTAGAAGCCTTGTCATGAGGTGGGAGATAGAGAAGAAGGCAATGTTGTACCTGAGCCTATTGTATGTCCAACGGAGTCAAACACTGAATCTGTAACACAAGAGTACAAGTTCATTTTCCCCTTTTTTTCAGCATCATTGCTTGCTATAACATATTTCTGTTATTTTGCTTAAGCAATTCCTTGTGCTCCCTTCTGCCAGGAAGGAGAAAAACTTCTTCACCAACCAGACAAAACAACAGGCACCTAGCAAAGGCAGAACACCAGAGTACGCAATAAGTCCCAGTGCCGTTAACCGATGAGTAGCAACAATTCATTGAAAAGAATTCCATTTTATGTCTAATGAGCTTGATCAACTGAATCATAACATGTTTTGACTGCTTGCCTAGAGTTTTTTCTTACAAAATGTATTACCAATATTTTGTCCCCACTTAGAGGCCTTGACTGTTATGATCAGTTCTTTCCTGACACGGTTTGCTAAGCCAAGCACTCTGTACTTGTTGCAACTCCATGCTCACTATGTTTCCCACATCCTTACTCACAGGAGTGGCTTCCAGCTCAATGCATTTCAATTCATCAATATCTTTTCACCTTTGCTCTATATGCAGCCCAGGTGCCAAGCATCAAGAAAATAGAACCTCTCTACTAGATATCCTTTTCTTTTTCTGTCTGGGAATCACAACAATACTTTTATCCATGACTACAGTGACAACTCTTGCTCATCAGTTAATGCCTGACACTTTTAGTCTCTGTTTCATATGATGGAACACCCTTTGCTTCAACTGTGGTTTAAAGATCCTACTTTTTATACGTGCAACTTGACATTTCGCCCCATAGAAATCCTTACTGCCTGCTTGCACTCAGCTCATCCCATGATCCAGACTCCTTTATTAGTCATTCATTTTTCTCATATACCAACCTTCCAGCCCAGAATCTGTTTGCAAAATTATCAGTAATAATTTGATATTCTGTTCCAAGTAGAGTTGCATTATGGTATCATGGTCAATAATGGGGCTTTCCCCTAGCTTTATTCTTATTTGAGACAAACCAAGATTTATTTTGGCCATAAGCCTCCTGATTTGCCATCTATTTTCAGGGAAATCTTAACTGAAGGAGAAAGATGACCAAATTCTATTCCCCCACCAATTGGGCCCAGAACTTAGAGACAAATTGCCAATGGGCAAAACAAAGAAAAGAACAAACCACCACAATAGGATTGATAATTTTATGGCCTGAGAAGCTTTAAATTGACACAGTTATAGCTGAAGTGTCTTTCGCCTTCACCTCAATGAATAGAATGAATCCTTTGACATTTCTCTTTGTCACTCAAATATCAGATCAACTCATCACACATCCTCTGCAGCACCCAAAGGCTGCCAAAGTGCAAGCCCCCAGTGCAAGGCAAAAGGCTCAAGCACAAGAAAACATAGCCTGCTGTAAAGAGTTTAATCTCCTGCTGCATCACTTGAAATTTGGGCAGGCTACAATCACAGGCACCAGCTAAGTTATCATGTTAGAGCTGAAAATAACTTGACACCGGGCTAAGTCCCTGGCTTCTCTATGTTTTACATTATCTTGGTGGTTATTTTCCAACTCTCAAAATGCTAAAAACTCTTAAGTGCTTCAAATAAGAAACTGATAATTTTCAGAATAAACCCTGTTGTTTTATTAAAGGACTGTTAATTTGACTGCATTTAAAACAATTTAGAAAAATAAGGTCTGTGCTGTCTCAGATCCAGCGGTATGAGAGTAACATTAAAAAAAATTAAAATAAGATATTACTAGTCTCAAAACTTACTCCAACAAAAATAAAAATCCATCTGGACTTAACAACTGTATTTCCTCTTTTGGGAATAAAATTCAGACATCATTGTATTATTCTAAATAGCAAGGAGTTTAATTCATTTTAACTACATTAACTTCATTTGCCATCAATTTTAAAGTATCTCTGTGGGGTTTTACTTTTAAAAAACTGTTGAGATTTTTATCAACATAAAGTACTGCTTTGTAGTTAATGTCAAATTTAAAAGCTGTTAATTTTTCTGAAATATATTTAGTGTTCAAGTACTGCACATGAAATATTAGGACTTATCTAAGAACGGCTGAAAAGCACGGCAAGCACCAAATTAATAATATTATTGCAACCCACAAAAATAGTACAATGTTTCATTCCCTGAACTGAGAACATTATCTTCCTCAAATAAAAACACAACTTACAAGGAGATTAAGAACTCCCTTTTCCAATCAAGTCCTTCTTGCTACTATTAGTTTCAACTAATAATTAGTTGAAATAATAACTAATTAGTGGAAATAATCAACTAATCAAATTCACTGTGAATAATCTGTATTATAGTCAACTCCCCCTAAACCTCCAGAAGTAATTTCACGAACCACAGATCTTTATTAAAACACTGTGTTTATTTCTGGTATTAGCACTCCAAAAGTGAAGAAACTATAAATCTGAAGAAAGCTGAGAAGATAATAATATGTCACCTTTTTTTTTACCCAAATAGCTAATCACATCCAAATTCAGATCTACAGGTTATTTCTGTCAGAAGTTGATGGAGACAAGCATCTTTTTGAAGCAAGCCAGGTTTATTTGCAAATACACTGAGCTCTGCTTCCACAAACATAAGGAAAAAAGTTCCTTTGCTTCTAGTTTCAAACTCTTCCAGTCATTGCTCGGTTCAAAATCCTCCTGACTTTCCAGGGGGTCTTTTTTGCTGAGGCAAAGTGGCAGCTCTGTCTGCACCCAGTGCCTTTCCCCAAGCCCTGGAGTGTGCTCTACTTTTCAAAGGCAATCTTCAAAGGCTTCATCTTTCAAAACTTATTAAGATCCAATGCAAAACATACCCACTTACATGCACCCTTCCTTTAGGTGCCAGGAAGGTGCCTGAAGGAGCAATCCCCAGCCTTTCAGATACCTATTTCCATAAAGAAATTTAAATGGTTTTCCTCTTTCCTTAACTGAAGGGCAGCCTTTATGCCTAAATCATGAAATCTGACACACGGTAACATTCCAATATGTACAGCTTAAGGCTGCACACATCACAGTGCCAGTCTTTTACATCTGTTTCCATGTTAACGACAATCTTTTTTCAGTGGCTCTAGCAGCCTAAAAAAGAAAAGGAAAAAAACCTCCAAAACAACAAGATATAGTGAAATCCAAATGTAATTCTGGATCTTATCCAATCCATCAGAAGAAGCAAAGACAGCAAAAGCATTCACTCAATTTAGAAGGCGCTCAGTGCCAGGAATAATGACGGCTGAGACCTCACCAGCCAGATTGCAGAGCTGCTTTGGGTCACTTTGTGTCAGCTTTGGTTCAAGTTGCATTGGGATCTATGCTCTGAGTCACTTTCCCCTCACTCCCACCATCCAGTTAGAGCATCACAACCTGGACCAATACACAAATCTGCTCCATCATCTCCCACAAAACAGCGCTGTGCGGGGCTACCCAAATGCACTCCATCACAGCCCCTCTGGAGCGTGGAGGAGCATTGTATGAGACCCTGTCCCATGGCTGTAAAACCAACACAAGGGTCCCATTTCACTCAGGAACAAGGAGCCCGAAGACAGATTCTGCAAAGACCCTCAGTGCTGCTCTGGGAACAAATTTAAACTCAGTTCCAACAACATTCCATGAAGGACACAGAGCTGAATGCACCTTTGAAGGAGCATGACTGGACTTGCACAAATCTGTTCCATAGTAAAAAACAAACAAACAAACAAAAAAACCCAAAAAAACCAGCCAACAAAAATCCAACCAACCAACCAACCAACCAAAACACATGTAAACCTCAAAAAAAAACCAAACCCTACCTGCAAATCTGTGATGACTACATTTATTTCTACACCACAGTCCAGCTAAGACATCCACATATGTGAATTGTTTGTATTTCAAGGCAAAAGATGCAATTCAAGTGTCGCTCACCCCTTACCTTTCTCAGGGCCTGGATAACTGGGCACCACACTCCCCTGACCCCAAGACAGGTAAATTAAATCATCCATCTTTCTGCATATATTGTGCACCTAAGCTCAGGGTATTTCTGGACACGAGACAAATATTTACCTGCTCCTTGTAATAGTACCTACGAGATTGCTGTATCTTTTCCAGTACACTCTAGTTTCTGAACAGAAAAGTAAACAAATATTTGGATCTTCACAAATGGGTGATGATCCTGACCAACAAACTGCAGATTTGTAGGAGACAAACAAAGCCATGCACATCACTAGATAAACATTTAACATGGGTATTGCACTGAAGAGATGAATGGAAACAGCTCTTAAAAGCCCAGTTGTGTCAAGTTCTTAAAATCATGTAGGAGCAAATACATGGATTAATTTCCAATACAAATACTGTCACTACTTGTATTTCATCATTGAAGGAAATGCGATATACAAACCAAAACACAAACAATGAAAACACATAATAAGAATAGAAAATAAAATCCTCATTCAAACAAGAGCTGTATATTTACTTAAGTGCTACTACAAAATTTCAGGTTTTTAGATTTTTATAGTAAGTCCCTCTGAGAAGCCACTTTTTATTGCTTTTTACAGATTCTCCCCTGCAAGGATTTGTAGGTATTTGTCTCAACTTATTGGAAATCAAAGAAGCTGAACCAATAACTTACTGGTTGTGGGGTTTTTTGTTTGGTTTTTGGGTTTTTTTCTGTTGGGTTTTTTGTCTTTTTTTTTTTCTTTGGGGGGGGTGGGGGGTGGGCTGAGGTTTTTTTAAAGAAAAAAACCAAGAAAAAAATGCAAAACCAGACTTCAGCAATAAAGTAACTTCCCCAAGAAAAGCAACATGATTGTGAGCTGCTTTGGAAGTGGTCCTGAGAAACCACAAACTGTCAGTCCCACTGGAGTTATAAGAGTTTAATAATAAAGGCTTAACACAGCCTCAATACCACATACCATTACAGCAATACACTCCACAGGCCAAGCCAAGCAAGGAACATGAGAACACATCACAGCAGAAGGCTGCGATTTGGCAGTTCCTTACTCACATGTTCAAACTCTGAGGTCTGTATCGCTTTCTTATATGCATAATCAATGTCCCTCGTTCCATTCTCCTGCTCTTCGGATACTCTGATGGATTCCTACAGAACTGCAAGCTGTATTTAATAATTTAATGTCATTTATACCTTCAGAGCTTGATCAGAGACAACATATCCTGCAGAGCTCCTTCAGCTGGCCTGGGGATAGCAACAGCAGTAATATTATCTAACAAATTTGATTCAGAGTCAGAATAGAAAGAAAACAAATAAGTGCTTCATTTTTATCACAGAATTAGAAAAATATCCTTAGGGGTCTGTCATTCATTTATCTCCCTTTTTCTGCTGAGTACTGAAAGGTTTAGGATCAAACATCCCAATAGCCATCAAAATTTATTTTCTATTTGAGATCAATATTCTGGAATATGATATGCCAGAGAAGAAACATTTAATGCATGAAACTCTTTATAACTTGTTGACAAAGAGATCAATAACAACAAAAACTATTATTATGTTTTGTCTAGTCAGGAAATGAAGCTCACAAAAGCAGTGCACTCTCAAAAAATATTCTACTGTCAGAATTCATTTGGCAAGAAGATCTGTCTTAGAACATCTCCTGCCCCAAAGAAAAAATATTTTGAATAAGACCCTCTCTTATCATGACTATGCAACATACTGGAAAATTATTATATCCAAAGAATTGAAGGGAACTGAATAATTTCAGTTCTGTCTTAGAGATCTCCCTGAGATATCTAAAGTATGAATATCCTTCCTCAGATTCAGTAAAACATAACTGCCTGCACTTAAAAATTCCTTGACAGGGCAACCTTCATTTCCTAACATATTGTTTTACATGCTGAAGATGGATCTAGAGAAGGGCTAAGTTATTTACTCAGTTTAATGACAAATGCCATCCTACTAACTTAATAAGTATCCTACTCTTGCTTTAATATTGGGCTCCCCGTTCCCCCAGTTTGGTCTATTTTGCTTCACTTTCTTCTATAGTGCCAAGGATTTTCCTGCTTGACATCTATTTTCTGAACACAGTGGCACGGCTGTGTGTTAAGGACACTGGTCACTACAACAACATCTTTTTGTTAGTCCAAGGATGTTCCAAGTGACTCATATTCATAATTTAAAACTCAAGGCACTAATTAAGACGTTGCCTAAGCTCCACTTCACACAGCATCAGTGAAGGTCAAAGGAAACATATATAACACCACTCTTACTGGCAATCTCAGCTCCTGCGCACGTACTCTGTCAAAAACAATCAGTAGTGCTCCCATGTTTAGACGCCACAAGGAGTTATGGTCTCAAGTGTATTGTTTGAGCAGCATAATTCTAACATTTTCAATATCTAAGATAAGAAATTACATATAAAGATGACATATACAGAGCACAGGCACACTTCCTAATCCTAGAGGTGAGAGCTAATAGCAGCCAATAAAAGGACTGCAAGTTTTGGCAAGCCAAACGCATGCAGAGTTTCAGTCCAGTGCTGTCTGCAGCTGATAGGAGACCTAGGTTCAAAGTTCAAAACTTAGTCCCTTTATGGGAACAGAAAAGCCACTCAGCAACAGGATATTTCTTCAGCAACAGGAAACATCTGATTGCAAAGAACATTTCCAATAAACTCTGGGTTTAATAAATTGTCTTAAAACAAGACTGCATTAAATTTGAATGGCTACCCTGTGTGCCACCTGGCTATACTTATTTTGGTATGGAGATGTGGGAATAGGACAACGCTTGCTTCACATAACATACCTGTGAGGGAAGATTCATCTTCATTTGAGAAAACACATCATTGAGAGATATAATAATGGAAATATTCATAACAGTAATTCCCTTTTGCACTGTACAAATTTAAAAGTTTCTGTATTTTTGCTCTGGCCATTATCATTTTTAAATATCATCTCTATTTACAAAGTACTAAAGAAGGCCCACAGGTTCTCTCTCAATTTTTGTGGCTGACTCAAAACACCCATTTTATTGACAGCTGACTCCACAGCCAAGCTTAGACCTGAGCCCAAATTCCTTGGCCATCCACTCTGTCCAGACACGAGGTCTCTTTTGTGCTTCAGCCGGGAGCCAGCCAGCTTCCACACCGGGAAAACTGACACACACTGCTGAGGCACAAGCTCTGCTGCAGGGAGGGAAGTCACAGCTGGCTCTGAGTGAGTCTCTGCAAACTAAACAACAGCCAACAGGGGTAATTTTGCTATAGCCCATGCAGCCCTGAACAAGTCCTTTGATTAAATTGTTTCTCATCCATAAAAATAAACAATCTGATTTTTTCCAAAGACCTTTGGATAAAAGGCTTGAGAGCTAAGAATGGATATACCAAAGTATTATCAGTTGTCTGGAGAATTTAATGTGGCATCAAGGTCTACTGGTTACATTGTAAACAGAAAAGTAATTCTCTATCACCTCTCAATTTCCTGTCATTTAATTGAAAATACAGCTCTTTTAGTGATACTGAACTTGAGAGATACAGTAATATTTCTTCAGGCAATTTTTTTGAACTTCATGGAACCCAACCAACCTTTTTATACTGGCTGTTTTGTGCACTGCTCCTTTTTCATCAGGACGTTTGTTATGAAGTGGTAAACGAACTGAACAAGAAACAACACCCATGTTCTGAACAGATGTATTTTTAAAATGGCCGGAGCATGCCAATTTTCTTTATTCTGCAATGAATGAATGGAATGAAAAGATGCGGTGTCCTGCGCCAGCTGGCAAATGTTTCAGAAGGATATTACATTGCTATTGTCTTCAGCAGCACCCAAATAACTGTTTGCTGGCAGGAAGGGATGGTATGTTTTGCTCATAAGATCAGTATTTATTTGGATCTACTACATAACTTTGCATAGCCATGACCAACAAGGTGCTTCACTGAGCGTCGTGGACGTGCAGCTCCCCCGTGTCCATCACAGCTCCCCATTCCAGGGGAAGGCCGACAGCGCCTGCTGCTCACCTTGCACCTCCACAAGAGAGATGGACACTTCCCAGAGACAAAGGAGAAGGGGAGATCAAAGTGCTGCAGGCATTCAGTGAAGATACACCTGGCTTTGAGGAACACAACCCTACAGAAGGTACAGAACTACCATAAGGTCACAAAAACACCGCGGCCAAGCTCTACCAAATAAAGCTGGTATCCAAGAGGTTCTTTTCTTGACAATAGCTAATCCCAAACAGATTCTCTGTATTTTAAAGAGTTCATTATCTCCTAAGACAAGCCTCATATTTTGGTTTCAATTATTTCTGTAGCACAAAGTCAGTCATACTCCCAAATTCCACATAGGAACATGTAATAAATTACAAAACAGTTCTCCCTTTGAAGATAACAATCTATGTGGCAAGACAGAAAATGGGTACTGGCAGTTGGGGAATTACACAGCACAGAGAAAATTAATTCTGTATTTTCATATTGCAGAAAAAGTATGTATTGTTAGCTTAGATACTATAGAACACAAAGCATTTTTAATTTGAAATAAATTGGTTTAGTCTTGTATTTTTCTAAATATGGACATGGGCTTTTACCTTAATAAAACACAGTTTGTGTCTCAAACTCACATATATTTACCCAACTGTCAGAGACCTCTGGAAGGCTGATGCACATTATTTTCTGGCTCACAAAAATGAAGATTTCTACACACAGTTAATGACAATCAGAACTACAACTATTTTAATAGACTGGTCTTGCTTTTATGCCTACTGGAGCCACTCAACTATTTTTTCTTCCCTTTCCCTCACATACAAAAACCTTTTCCTTTTTTGAGCTCACTCTCAGGAACCCCTCCTTTCTCAAAAGCAGAAGTACAGATACTTCCATCGGGAAATTCACATCCTTGAGTTTGTTGAAAATGATCTACAACTTATGATATTTAACCAGTGGTCAAAAGCTTCCCAAAACCTCAAAGTACACAACATCTGGCTCAACTACCACAGTAACTGCCAACATGGTCTCTGTGTAGAGTTTTAGAGTGAGATTTGTCATCTCTCCTGTCTCTGCCTGGACCACAAACAAATCACAGCAAGGACTAAGGTACGAGGTACGACCATAAAACATCTCCTGAATACAAGTGTTTTAGAGGCATCTTGTCTAGAAAATGACCACACTTGAATTTCTTTTGCATTGCAAGGACCTAGATCCTTTATTAACATGAAAGGTGATGCTGAACAGAAAGTCTGATGGATCCCTTTTTCACTCATGTATTTTGCAGTTTGGGGCCAGGGGGAAGTTTGTGGAAACCAGTCTTAACAGCGTTGCCACAACTGATTCCAAAATTTGAAGAGATTTCTGGCCCTTCAATCCTAAATCTTACTAAGTTTCCAAAACATGCTGAAACTTCCAAACTAAAATTTTGATTTGAGAGATCCTACAAAATATGTGATTTTTATAGGTAGTGGACATAGAGAGATATGGAGCATAAGTTCTTCCCAAGCTGACTGGCTTGAAGAGCAGCTTATCATTACCTTACTGAGACACAAACTGGTCTACAAAGGGCATTATGCCTGCACAAAAGCCTTCACGTTCTAAACCAAACACTGACACAAGCAAATCTGAAATAAAGGTGTTCCCAGAGTATCTGCTTGACTATGAAAGCACCCATACTCAGAGGAAAAAAACAAATTTAAAAAAGCCCCCCAAAACAAAAACCACAGTAACTGAACAGTGTTCTCATTTCCTATTACTTTCTTTTACAGAAGTGTTTAATTTTAAAGAAAGTGCATCAAAACATAAGAAGAATAACCCAGAGACACACTAAATACTGTCAGAAGTGCCTCATTTCCACGTGCATAAATTTCAGGACAATTAAAAACTTACTGAAATAGCAGCTGCAGGAGTGGAAGTTGATCACCAGACACACCACCCAGGCCCTGTACAAATACAGCTGGAGACAATCGAAAGAAAAAGTGTTCTTCCTATCACACCACATAGAAAAATACAATGAATCCCTTTAAATTAGCACTTGGCAGAGAAACAAACCAGTGAGGGGAAAAACCAAACAAAAAAAAACAAACAAAAAAAATCACCAAAAAAGCATTTAAATAATTCCAAGGCACCCAGAAGGTTAAATTAGAAGAGACATTGGTTCCAGTCTAGGATCAATGGAATTAAACTGCTGAGCACTTCACTGAAGTGTTTCACAAAGCAAGAAAGCTTTTAAAAAAAAAAAAAGTATCATAGGGTAGTTTTCAAGTCAGCAGTGACTACAAGTCAGCAGCCACTCTTCCAAGGGGAAAAGGACATTAAAAAAAGATTCCAGTCTCACCTTCAGCTACAAGAACATTTACTGTCCAGGGATAAATTCTATCAAAAAGATACTTGTCAGCCAGAGTGATGGTTACAGTAACACAAAGCTTGTGTGTAAAACTGGAACAGGCACTAAAATACCAGAGAACTGCAGAGAACTACAATGCATACAAACATACTGGGTGACCCTATTTAGGAAAGCTACAAAGGCTCTTGCATCTCTCCAACAAGCAATCAAAACACCTCTGGAGAACAAAACTAAACAAGAAAACCCATGCCCAAACCAGAAAAAAAAAATCCATTTCAATGGACTACTTTAATGAAAATATCAAGACAAGGGATAAACTTGCTTAAGCACAGCAATCCAGCATAGAAGCATCACTGAAGCATCTTTTTTGTTTTTCTTATTGAAAATCCTGTGAAACTGCCAACTCTACTTCACCAAAAGCTGAAACTTCTGAAATTGAGAGATGCCAAGAACAACTTCCTTTCTAAGTCAATTTCCACAAAGAAAATCTACTGTAATCTCAGAAAGACAAAACTTCCACAGTGCTCCACAACAGACTCCATTCCTTATTAGCATTTCCAGCCACCTGCTGAAGTATGCTTCCAGCCAGGATTTCACAGGCTCCCTGGGATTCACAAATTTTAGAGTTCCACCAATTCTGGATTACTCCACTAGCAGAACTTGTTATAAAAGGCAGCAGTCATTTTATTAACCTGTTTCTAAAACAGCTGCCTCATCTAACACAACTTCATTGGACTGGCAAAAAAACCCAACAGCTTGATGTTGGCAGGTCTGGGATCAATTCCTAAATGGAAAAAGGCCTTTTCTTGGTTTGTGACAAGTCATCAGTGTTGGCAACTTCTTGGCCCTAAATTTGATTATGAAATTGCCTGCACAACTGAGCAGATGATAGGGAAAGAGAGTAGAGGATTAAGGGAAGGGAGATATCAATGAGTAGGGGCATTCTACAAATAAAGAATATTTGCAGAAGCCTGAGACAGCAGTTCACAAAACACAAAGGCCTGCTGGCCACTCGGAAAAGGCAAACTTGTGTTGAATGGCTTAAGCTGTTGTGTTCTAAAGTCAGGGACTGGTTGTGGAGGAAGAGGTTCTTAGGTTTTATGAGGTTTTTAAACGGTAATAAAAGAGTGGCTTTCTCAGGCTGGATAACCTTGACATTCCTTTAAAGCCATACTAAAACAAACATGCCCACCAACTCTCCCAAAACAAATCAAGAAATGGCAACACTAACCATAGTAGATGCTATTCAAGGAAATACAGAAACCTCAGCATCTCAAGGCCAAGGACTCCATATGGAGAAATGCAAGCCAAAAGCACAATTTAGGGCCAACTTCAAAATTTGCACATATGTAAGAGAACTGCCACCACTTTAAGATCGATCCTCAGCACATCCAAGCAGCTCGTTATCACCAGCCCCAGGCCTTCAGAGAAGGAAATAAAGGTATCGGTTGCAGCAGAGCACTTTCCCACAGCTGGTTTTAATTAAACTAATTTGGCAGTAGTGACTGACAGCAAGCAGAGCCTTCCCAAATCACTTTGCAAACATTTTTGCCAGCATTTCACCATCTGTGATAACCAGGACACTTGATACTAACTAGGATCAGTCTGAGGTACAGCGTTTTAGAGCTATGTATCCATTCTCCTTTAAAATCATCTGGTCAGCCAGACCTGCTTACAGGTAACTGGAGCCACTGCTTACAGAGAATGGGGTGTTGGGAGAGGATGCAGAACTTCAGGAAAAGTATTGGATAAATTCCACTGAGAAAACCACTCCTGAAAAAGCAGACAGATCACTCGCCAGAATCCCATCATACCTTGGTCATATCCATGATACGTGAAACTTATAAATGACCACATGGATACTGAGGAGATTTTGGAGCTGTAACAAACAGAACAGCCTATATAATTTCTAGGCTAGCTGTGCAGTTTTTCTTTTATGGATACATGCAGGATAAGGCAGGTTTACCACAAAGAAATGCTTTAGGTTATACCATGATGTCAGAATAATCCAGGGTATGGCCAGACTGTGCAAATTTTAGCCCCATTAAGGGAATGAGAAAGGGTCTAGAAAGGGACTAATTTAAATGAAATCTAACTACATGGAAATTTTTTTCTAAGGTAAGTCTGTGACCAGCAATTGGAGTGGGACACACTAATGATATCAGTACCACCACTGGTACACAAGACCAACATACAAAAGGAACAGATGGATCAGTAAATATAAGTCAAGAACATTAAAAAAAAAAATGTACCCATACCTGGTCTGTCTGTTCACTCAAGGTATGAATATCCAATACAAACACTAGTTCAGATTAAAACACCAACCTGGCCAACTCCAATAAATGCAGATTTCTGACACTAAAGCCAGGGAAGTTGCCAGGAACCAAGCCTTAAATCTGAATATAGGCCAAGGAAGCAATGAAAGTTGTGGGATCATACATCTGGGCTTCACAAGAAGAATTCAGGAACCAGCTTCAGAAAAACCCACAGGATATGGGCCTTGGGAAAACATTGGTGCAGGATAGTTAGCTCATTTTGAGGAATGACCTCCAAGAGCCAATGTGC
Source organism: Regulus satrapa (assembly GCA_013396955.1). NCBI lineage: Eukaryota > Metazoa > Chordata > Aves > Passeriformes > Regulidae > Regulus > Regulus satrapa. Next base: position 657,456 of record VWZN01019701.1, on the reverse strand, counting down.
AGAAAATCAAGCAATGATACCAGGAGACCCACATGGATCAACAAGAAACTTTTGACAATACTCAAATATAAAAAGAATGTACACAAGAGGTGGGAGCTGGGTCAGGTGAGCAGGGATGAATGTAGAGACACTGCCCTAGAGTGCAAAGGCAGACCTGGGAAAGTCAAATCCTGCCTGGAGCTAAAAACATGGGCAAGAAGTGCTTCTACAAGTAATTGAGCAGTAAAAAGAAGAAGACAAGGGAAAATGTGGGCCTCTGGCTGAAAAAAAAAATACAGAAAATGCCTGCAGAAATGGGCAGGCAGATCTCATGAAGTTCAGCAAAGAAAAATGCAAAGTCCTGCTCCTGGAGAGGAATAACTATGCCCTACAGGCTGGGTGCCAACCTACTGGAAAACAGCTTTGCAGAGAAGGACATGGGAATCCGGGTGGAGCAGCTGAACGGAGCCAGCAACATGCCCTGGTCACAAAGGCAGCCAACAGCTCCCAGGGCGGGGGGACCCTTCCCTGGCTCAGCACTGGGGGGGCTCTGCTGCAGGGCTGGGGCACTGCTGGGCTCCCCTCTACAGAGAGACACACTGGAACAAGTCCAGCCAGCTAAGATGATTAAAGGATTGGAGCATCTGCCACGAGGGGAGGCTGAGAGAGCTGGGATTGTTCAGCCTTGAGCAGAGAAGGCTCAGGAGAATCTTAGTAACGTAACCTGATGGGAAGGATTTAAGAAGGCAGGGATGGCGCCCAGTGATAGGACAATAGGCAATGGAAACAAACTGAAAAGCAGGAAATTCTGTTTAAACCTAAGAAAAAAATACATCTGTACCATGGGGGTGCCTCCTAGTTACAACTATTTCGTTACTCTGTGAAACACCCTTGTGTTCTAAGTAAGTACTGCTCTTAGGATTTTTAGTGCAAGTACTGCCCCTCAATTGAGACTGCTTCAGAACAAATTAAATGCAGAGGAATCAACTGGAAAAAAAAGGACAAACCTTACAGTCTGCTTGGTAATACTATGCCAGGCAAAAATTCTTAACAATGCCTTAAAAAAGTAAGAACTCAATTTATCCCACATAGAGCACAGGGTAAATCTAATAACTACAAGGTTAGGGTTCACTTACAAAGAATTTCCTTCCTAGCATAATGAAATATATTGTTAATGGCTACTATTTGAGTTCAGGAGTGAAAATCCAATGATCCTGTTGAGGTCATGATTATTACCAATAATAAACTGGGTTTTAGTACTGGCTTTCCCAAGAAGAGCAGCCAGTTAAATGCAAAATGTGCACACTGGAGTGTTTTGGCCAGGAACTGAGTTAGAAGGATCTGGGCAGTTTCTCTACAGTTGTTCAACATATTCAAAATGACTCAAGTGCCCTGCACTGACAAATTCTCCCATCAAATTTCACCCCTCAGAAGACTTCAAACAGGTAGATTATTAATACCCTGCATTCTAAAACAAACAATCTACACAGTGATGCCACAGAGGACACCACTTCCCACCACAGCCCCAAACAGCCCATTCCCCTAGGCCCCCTCTGGCTGAACCATCAAACTGGCAAAATGCCTTTCCATTTTGGTTTTCAGCTGTTTTGCAGTAGGCTGGCATTGTTTCCCATGCCATCAGTTCAACAGAAACAGCTGGCTCAAGGTAAGCTGTAGTAATAAGGGTTAGAGTTGAAGCACAAAGAATGCAAGTGATGTTTCAAAACACAGTTATAGCCAGTGCTGGCAGTGTTTCCTGTAGCCAAAGCCCAAAAGCAGATTGGTTCCCTTTCTATCCCACTCTTCCTCCACTGTGGCTCTACCCCTACTAGGACATCTCATTTTCTGCTCCCAACAGATTTCATCTCCAAAAGCTACCTAGCACCCCAGAAACATGCAGATGAATGAAGACTTCAGAAAACAGTTATCGTGGGCAAAAAATAGTCTTTCTTTTCCAAGCCTGTCTACATAAGGTCTTCTCTCAATTAAATTACACTCTAGTACATGTAAAACTATCCATGAGGACAAACCATGATGAGAGGGAGACTCAGCACATGAAATGCTTCAGTGAGTTTGCTACTATACCTACTATGTCTTGTACCTACAAGGGGTGTCTTCTGACACTTTGGCTTCGATCACTTGGCAAAGCAGAAAACTTCATTCACAAAGTATTACTTTTTGCCAACTTAATATCAGATAAGCCCATACGAGAATTCCATGGAATCATAGAATGTTTTGGTTTGGAAGGAATCTTAAAAACCACCCAGTTTCACCCCCCTGCCATGGACAGGGACAACATCCACTAGACCAGGTTGCTCAAACCCCTGTCCAACCTGGCCTTCAAAACTTCCAGGAATAAGGCAGCAACATCTTCTCTGGACACCCTCTTTTAGAAGCCTCACCAACTTCACAGTAAATAATTTCTTCTTAATATTCAGTCTAAACCTGTATTTCCAGTTTTAAATCATTTCCATAAGCGTAAGTACATTACAGTAGAGTCAGAATATAGCAGTGATCAAACTGAAGGTGTCTTCCACCAGGATTACCAATTCCAACCCCAAATTAACACCAACCTCAAGGCCAAACAGAACATTTTGGCAGGAAGAAAAATTGGAAAAAAAAAAAGTATGGGACAAAATTCACCCAAAATAGTCCCCTAAAATGTTACTATGCAGGCACTTAGAGCAGATTTATCACAAAAATCAACACACTATGTAACTTTACTCTCAAAAACTTAGATTTGGAAAGCTCAGGTCCTTTCCACAGAACTGAAACGATCCCTGGCAAAATGGTAACATTCCTTAAAAGCGGGTCTTAAATAACAGCCCACCTGTTGACATTCAAATAAAACACAACTCTGGTGAACAGCAGCCAGAGACTGTGCAAGAATGTGGTAAATAAAACACAGGAGGAGAGAGTAGGGCTGTCCAACAAGAGATGGAATAACTGCAACTTTGTCCCCAAACCTTTACCTTTTTAAAAATACTTTATCTCCAGCAGGAAAACTCTTTCGAAAGTTCCAGCATAATCAAATTCTCAATCTAGAACAAAGAAGGAACAGTCCTTCCACAACACTGAAGGACAAACAAGCTCTATCAGAATACACATCTTTGAAGCACTTTTTGTGACAGCAAAACTAATGAGAAAACATTCATACTTAATTGGGGGATTCTCCACAAAACTACTTAGCAATTCCATAAATACATGCGATGAAGTCGAGGCAGTGATCCAACAACGACTAATAACATGTCAACAGTTCCAATGATCAACATATTAGGAAAAAAAAATAAAATTCCAAACTCGGTGTGAAAAACCTAATTTTTTATCTTGCACCAACAGTACCCTCTGCTGTTCCAAAGCTGCACTGCAGAAGGTGACATCCAGCCCTGACCGTCGGAATACTCAGTCCATCATAAGCCCCCACCTAGCTTTATTCATTAATCATCTCCTTTCCTGTAAAAATGTACCAGATATGTTGGTTTCTTCCCACTAAGGAGGCAGGTTTTGGGTTGGTGGTGCTGTTAATCTATTTATTGTCCCAAGACCTCCTTCTGTGATTAGAAAAAGACAGTTTTAGCCTTAAAAAAAAAATTAATTAACAAAGAGAAAATAAATTGAAAGCTATCCTCTAAGGAAGATGAGACACATTTGACACCACAGTAATGTTTTCTGGAACATTTCTGTAAAGCCAAAAGGGGGTTTTAGATTTTTAAATCAGTGTATCACACAACAGGAACACATCAGAGAAACCCAAATATTCTACCACAAGGTTTTCCAAAACACAACTTGAAGGCTACATCCCATCTGGCAAATGTCCCTAGGGGAAACAACACACAGGAAAACTCCTGTACTTCTGATACCCTGTGATAACCCAGCATCCCCATGCTGGAAGAAGGACCATCCCACTGCAGATGCAGCACAGCAAGAGCAGAAACAAGGAGGTGAACAGAGTCCCACAGGCTCCCATTGTGATTCCAGACCCATCCACACAGGGACACCGTGAAGCTTCAGCAAAAGCCCTGAACCTGAGAAGACACCACCCTCACAGTGTCCACCTGATGATCTTCATCAGCAGAGAAATTCAGAAACTGAGGGTACTACTGTTCTTCTCCCCTCATGTGGAAGATAATGTGAGGGAAGATAAGCACAAATTGTATAAACACTACAGGGGAAAAAATGCCCCCAGGTGTGATTTGAAGCACAGGCATCTCACCGCAGGCAGCCTGTATGAACAAGCACAAGGAGGAAAAGACAGAGAAGAACAAGGAACACTCACTAGATTACATGGTTAAGACAACTGTGCCAAAATCGAACTGTGAATAAATACACTGAAGTATAGTCCAGAACTGCAGGGGAAAAAAAAATTTTAAAAAATAGAACTCAGTCAGTACAGAGAAGAAACAGATTTGTACAACTTGCAATGGAAAAGAACTGCTACTACTCTACTGCCTGATCTCAAAAGCTTTTCAGGGCAGGGTGACACATGACAGAAAATGTCTACAGAGCTTAAAACCAAAAGAAGCTGAACAAAATATGTTGTCCTTTACTATATTGTCAACAAGACACTTCCACCCAGTTCAGTGTCTTCTAAAGTCTCTAAAAAGGGAGACAGCAACCAGTTGCCTTTGACCAAAGGACACAGCTTTGAAGTTTCAGAGATGGTTTAATGTCTTTCCATCAGAGCAGACTTAGAACCACATTTTCATACATTTTCCAGCAACAGCAACATGACTTCCAAGAGTCAAGTATACAAATATTTGATCTTGGCAAAGGAACAAAGGACTTCCGAGGGGACTCTATGGTGTTGGAATGAGCTGCAGTGAACATCAAGCTGATCTGAATCAGCACCACAATACTGAAACCCCCGTGTCTTTGCACTGAAAAGCATCGACTAGAGCACAACTGCAAACCACATTTTTCTATTCCACTCGTTCCAAACAAATACATGCTGGAGCACCATAGTTCAAGAAACATACACACAATACAGAGTATTTAGAAGTAACAGTGTTTAATATGATTTAAAAACTTCTCCACTAAAAAGGTTTTAAGCCCAAATCTAAAGAAAATAAGACTGCAAGAAGCTTATCAACTAATGTGAAACTCACAACAAATGTTGAGAGGAGGAAAAAAAAAATTAAGCAAGAGAGGGTGAAAGTCAGAAAAGCTTGTAATTGACTTCATTGTGGTCAAAGTGATTTATAGTAAATGTCAGAAAAAATCTGTTCAGAAGGAAGAACAATTAGGCACTGGGGCAAAATTGTACCAGTTTTCTTGATTAAATTTTATAGAGTACTCATGACATACGATGGAATAAAATGATATTAAAAATATTGTTTCTAAAAGCCCAGAGAAAGACCTTCTGTAGTTCTTTCCAGTGCTATTTGCTACAATTTCCTATGAAGGAAAACATTTTGAATGGTCATTGTTAAAATATACAACTTCTAAAACAAGTAGTAACATTTAAGATCAGATAATGAAGAAAACACACAGTGCTAGAAATCAAGTATATTAATCTACACTTTAAAAAAGCACAGGACAATAATTTTTCAAATTAAATACTTACTAAAGTATCTTAGAAAGTACCTAAATGTTAGGCAGAAGGAAACTGCCTTGTACTTCCAGCTCACTCCCTGTTGTTTCTTAATGCCAGTGAGGTAGCTAGACCAAATGACAGAGCACCAGGAGTACAAAAATGCAAGATAACAGCACGGAGGTACATAACATAAATATGAAAATAAGTTAAAAATAAATACTAATTACATTTTCAAAACTTAAGTAATTGTTTTGGAACTTAACACCATCCCTTTCTCACCTACAGACTGACTGTCCAGGACTGATATTCTCACTTGCTGATATTATCTTGCTGCTGTCAGTGCTTAAAAAAAAAAAAAAAAAAAAAAAAAAAAAAAAAAAAAAAAGAAAGAAAATTAATTTTCAACCATTTTTAGCATTAGGACAGCAATAAGGAAGGAGGCTTCTGCTTTATGGGCCAAAAACCCCCATTATTATTCAAAATAACCCAAGTCCTAAGAAGATAACAATCACAACAATGTAACTTCTTGCTCAGTACAATTGACCACATTCATCTAGAAATTTGAAACTGGTTCAAGCCCATCCTTTAAGAGAAGCCAAAAAACATTTGCCTTGATGGAGAAACAACATGTAAGAAAAAATAAAAATTATCAGCATGGATTTGCTCCTATCTTCAAGATGAAACCTGCAATATGCAAGCAACTCCACGTGTTCATAATACAGAGCCCAACATTCAACATGCAATTGCAGAGGATTTATATCCCACATGATTCCATGTAACTGCATTCCCCAAACATTTTATTAGACCAGAAAGACATTCCAGAGATGAGGCTTCACACTCTACAGGATGCAGGAAGGGAACCACCCAGCAATCAATGCAAAATGAGGCCTTCTGGAAACATTCATCCCACCAGCTCCCACTGGACACGGACAAAGGAAATACCACAAATAAGGCTTTTTAATTAAAATGTGTTACAAAACGTACACAGGCACACACTAGGAGGAACTGATAAAAAACATTATAAGCTAAAATACCTTAGGTGTACACTTACTTCTCAACTCCTACTAAAATAAAAGAAATCATGGTATTTGTTAGGGACTAGTAGCTTTGGAAATCTCACCTTTCAAGGACAGTAAGTGAAGCTGCCATGAGGAAGAGACAACTACTGCTGGTGCAGTCACAGCAGGCAGAAAGGCTGACAATTGTGTGCAATGGCTAAAAGGACTCAACAGGGAAATTAATCGGCAACATACAACGCTATGGTTGCCACCAGCATAAATCTCATTGCACGATTAATGAAATGCCTCCAGTGTTGCCATACCATAGAGTTTTCAATCAATGAAGCAATTCATGGGAGAGATTTATACAGCACAGTGTGGGATGCCTGACTGAAAAAATAAACTACCTCAAAAATAGTTTGAAAAACAATATCAGTGCTATACCAGGAACTGCAGAACTGGAAGAAAATTGAAGAAAGATGTGCAGAAAGTTAAAACATGAGCAAATAAGCAATACAAATGCTCAAAAAGATTAGAAAATTCAAACAAAAGTACACGTGGGAGACTTTAAGGACACCACTCATATTGGATGCAACATGCTACAGTGCCAAACTCCCGCTGAAAAAGGTTGCAACCCCAAATTTAGAGTCACTTCAATAATGAAGAAAGCCATGTTCAACACTCCTGATATTTCCACATTTTTAGCCACAATCCAGATTAAATGCCTATCATTAACAGCTGGCAGCAGCAGAAGCCGTTAAAACACAGCAGTGTTCACACCCAATCCAGCTATTTTTCAGCAGCTCTGCCTTCTCCAGAGGGAACCAATTACAACACGCATGGTCCCCCTTGCAACCATCATCTTCACAGCATCCTCAGCTTCTGATTACACAGCAGCCAGCAACAGCCAGCCTCTTTCAAACAATTCTTTGTTATTCTGTGCTTACTAAACAGCTGTGTGCCAAGTACTCAGAGCCCAAATTAGAAGTATTGCACAGCCACTGCCTTTCCTCACTGACCTTCTCTGTTGAGTTTTGAAATTTCAAGAAACAGTCCTGATTACTTTGGTTATTACTTCTCACACTGTCTTCTGGTCTTTACTTTATACCTACAATTATAAACAAACAAACAAAAAAAGTGTAGGCATATGGAACACATATTCAATTCCTGCAAGTCCTTCAGGGGAAGGAAGTGAAAAAGGCCACAAGTTACAGATTAGGATGTTCTGACTGGATATTAGGAAAAACACCAGAGCACAATGGAACGGGTTTTCCAGACAGGTACCTGAAGCCTGTTTTTCTACTCATCACTCTCTTCTCTACTCCCTTAAAAGTAACTGCTTTTGGACAGATCTCCTTGAGAAGCAAATGGCATTTGTGGCAGCAACATCAATACCTACATTTATATTATATCTTCAATACATTCAATAGTGTACATTCCATTTTAAGTGTCCCTTCATTGACCTGACATTTCTTCAGCCAATTCCAATAAAAGAATCTTCAGTGCAACAAACCCACGATAAAGAGGTGTTTGAAACAGAAGGTGACATATCCAAAAGCATACAGAACTATTTAACTAACATAAAACAGCAAAAACGTATAGAACAAGGAATACAGGAATACCCAAATATATATTTTTTTTTCCAAAACCTAAATAAAAAACCCCAAACCACTCCAAATGACAGTAAACCCTCTGTTCTACTATACCATGCCTGGGCCCTAGGGAGGGCTAGAGACAAACAAGGGATTGTGCAGGGATTGTGCAGATGATCAAACGCCAGGGCACTGACACAAGGCCTGTGAGGAGAGACTGAGGCAATAATCTTGTTTAGCCTGCAAAAAACAGCGCCTGGGGGAGGCCACAGGGCAGCCCTCGAGCACCTGCAGGAAGCTCCGGAGATAAAGGAGCCTGGCTCCCAAAGTGCCACATGGTGGAACGATGAGAGGCAGAGGGCAGAAGTTGAAATGGATGTAAAGAAAAGTCTGCTCATCGTGAAGACAGTGAAGCATTGGAAAAAAACTGTACAGAAAGGTTGTGAGGTCTTCATTTTGGAGGTTTTCAAAACCTGACTGGATAAAGACTTGGTCTCAGCTAATAACTGATACTGCTTTGACCAGGACTAAAAATTCATTCATTCCACTAGTGTTATCCTCTAATTTTGCGGTCTTGCTCTATTCTTAAAAATACTTAAGATACTTTAAACCTGAAAGAATTGAACATTAAAACTAATCCATGGAGGCTATTTTCCTCTAGTTTACCATATCTGGACACATAGTATAACATGGAAAGGGTTATTTTTCCCACTCTTCACACATTACACATAGAGGCACACAAATGTAAGAGTGTACTGCAGTTACCTTTAGTAAAAGAGCTCTTTTTACTACTAAGGATGCAACAATAATGGCTAAACGGAATCAGAGAAATATACAAATAACTCAGGTGAGAGATGCAAAAAATTCCTGCTTTAAACAACAGAATAGAGATGGAGATTCTGAACATATATAATATTTCTATTTCTGAATATGGCCGAGTCTAATATTTCCCAAGACTAATTTGCAATCTCACCCTCCTTTGCTAGAATAAATCTACATTCATCTTCAAGCCGATCTCATGTCAACAGTTACAATGTGCAACCTAAGAAGTACAAAGATTGCTTTCAAAGAAATAATGTGGTATGTGCACTTAATCTTTCAGATGCTTGCAACATAGGAAACATTTGGAAAGCACAGCTTCAATTATAATACATTTTTTCCCAAGTAAGTTCACATAAAGAAGTTTAATATCTTGAAATACTATTCATTCTCCTTCCTGATCTGGCTTTCTACAATCTTGGTTAGTCACATCTTCTTCGCCTTTCCAGCCTCTATGTAGATGCTAAATTGTTTTCTGAACCCAGGTAAATTCTTAAGAATCTCATTGTAATTTCTACCCAGAGTTAAACATTCACTACCCTGTCTTCTTAATCATCTTGTGAAAAAAACATAAATAAATACGCTGCCATTCATCATTTAGGGCAACTTTATCAAGCATTTCTAGAAACATTAATTATCTCCCCATCTTCTAGACTCATTTATGTTTTAACTAGGCTTTAGGGGTGCTTTTTCAGACAACACCATTAGTCTGGGAAGCTCAATATGATGTGAAGATGGTAAGAGAAGCTATCATATAAGTTTGCAAAGCTGTCAGACAAGTTTATATTTGAAAATCTGAACATGTACTATTATGTGAAAAGATAACATCTATCTCAGGAAACCAAAAAGTCACACGCTGCAGGAAGACAGAGATTAGGATGGGACAGACAAGAGTGTCTGCTAAACCCACTGTCAGTTTTCTGAGATAATCTGCTGCTTGTGCCTCTGGCCTGAGCAGGCCCAGCCATCCTTACACGAGACTGCTACCACTGAGAGGAGCAGAACTTACCTACACAGATGTTGCCACGAAAAACGAGAGACATAGACAGCAGCTATGGCTTCTTAACACAAACTTATCTCTCACAGTTTTTATTTACTTCTTTCTTTAAAGTATGTGAAAACAAGAGTAGTTATTTTAGTAATTATAAACATGTCATCATCACTTGTCAGAGGACTGTAGCATATTTTCATCTTCAGTTCTCATATAATTTCCACCTGACTAAAAGCAATTCAAATTATAAATGTGTCTTTATTCTCCTCCTGTTTCAACCTCTGCAGAAGGATCTGCAGGTTTTCTGGATCTTCCAGTTTTTCAGGATTAGAAGCATCCAGATTTTCTCCACAGCAGCAACCTGTGAGATTAGATTAAATAATAACTTTTCCTCTCTCTTCTCAGCTGGCAGAAGTCCTTTAAATAGAACAAGCTTTGTAAATAAATGAAGTAACAAAGTCTGAGTTCCTAAGAATTTTAGATTTGTCTACATTTTCTTCTCCCTGCAATAAAGCAAGCATGGTACTCAAAATCTTAATTCCTGTGTAATCTCTCCAGGTTCTTCGGGCAAATACAGAATTTCAACTGCATGTAAAAGAAAAAAAAAATCCATCAGTTAGGAAAGACCTTCTGAACAGGCATGTCAGGAGATAAAACCAAAAATTCGTCACACGATGAGACTTGATCAGACTACAAAAACAGCTACAGGCAACAGTAGCGGACTGTTAAATAAAAGAGGATATAAATAGCAACATTTCTCCAAACTAAGGTAGTGTAAAACCAAATTACTCCACGGAAGGTTTTCTTAATGTTCACCCAGGGGGATGGCAGCTGCCAGTCCGTAAGTGCGAAGGCAATAAGAATGCTCTGGGGTTTTGTTTGCAGGGTTTTTTTGGGTTTTCTTTGGGGGTTTTTCGGGGTTTTGTTTGCGGGGTTTTTCGGGGTTTTTCGGGTTTTTGTTTGCGGGTTTTTCGGGGTTTCTCGGGGTTTTGTTTGCGGGGTTTTTCGGGGTTTTTCGGGTTTTTGTTTGCGGGTTTTTCGGGGTTTCTCGGGGTTTTGTTTGCGGGGTTTTTCGGGGTTTTTCGGGTTTTTGTTTGCGGGTTTTTCGGGGTTTCTCGGGGTTTTGTTTGCGGGGTTTTTCGGGGTTTTTCGGGTTTTTGTTTGCGGGTTTTTCGGGGTTTCTCGGGGTTTTGTTTGCGGGGTTTTTCGGGGTTTTTCGGGTTTTTGTTTGCGGGTTTTTCGGGGTTTCTCGGGGTTTTGTTTGCGGGGTTTTTCGGGGTTTTTCGGGTTTTTGTTTGCGGGTTTTTCGGGGTTTCTCGGGGTTTTGTTTGCGGGGTTTTTCGGGGTTTTTCGGGTTTTTGTTTGCGGGTTTTTCGGGGTTTCTCGGNGGGCGCCTCTGCAGGCCCGGCCTCACCTGCGGCGCCCGCGATGTTCCCTGAAAATCCTGGAGTTCCAGCAAAAACCCCAGCCAAGCACGGCGGTGTGTCCGGGAAGGATTAAAAATAACATTTCCTCAAGAGCTGGAGGGAGAAGGAAGAGAAGGTCCCTGTATTTTCACACAATATCAGTTCCCTGGACCAATTCACTACAAAAACAAGTTGCTTAGAATATATGAACACGAGCCAAAGGAGCAGAAACTGCTTAGCCAAGAGCTCAGCAGAAACTTTCCAGTAGGGCAATCCCATTGCACATTACTTATTCTATCATACTATTTAGTCTTTACAAAAAGTGAAGTATTTAACTGGGGAAAAAAATAGGAGCACAGAAACAGACAAAAAAAAAAAAAAAAAAAA
>VWZN01019701.1:633997-645743 GCA_013396955.1 Regulus satrapa | reverse complement strand
AAAAAAAAAAAAATTCCTCACAAAAAAAACCCCAAAACACGCAACTTTCACTTCAAGCATGAGGCATGATGCACCTTAAAAAACCACCCAAATAAACAAAAAAACCCAACAAAACACTGCTTATAGAAACAGACAAGTATAAAAAAATTTTTTAAAAAACCCAAAAAACTCACACAGGAAGAAGTAAAAATTTATAATATAGCCATCTTAGACATTTTTATAAATAGGTCCTTGAAGAAAAAAAAAAAACATCCCAAGATTAGTTTACAGTGAATGGGGACATGGATAAGTAAAGCTACTTATGGGGTAATTCCCTTCCTGCAAAGGCACAAACAAACACACGAGCAAACTATATTTAAACTACTACAAAACTATGTCAAAACCAGCAATGAATACACAACAGCCAAGATGGTTTAGGGTTTTTTTTTAAAACCTTCTGACCACATGGTTGCACATTAAACAAAATCAAAGTAGTCCTAAATTCCTGAAATTACATTAAAGTAAGTAATTCTTGCCTTAGCTCTTTTTAATGCTGTAATTATATAGTTTTCTACAATTTAGTGAACTTCTCAATACCAAGTTTTTTGCTCTTACCCTAATGGTTCTTCTCACTTCTCAATTGCCATTTCCTGAGGTCATCGTTAATAATTAAGAAGGAATTCTGCATCTACATAAAGACTGCATCAGAAAAGTGGCAAACCACTACACAACAGCAGATTTCTCTAGTCCTTCATCCATCCATCCAGCCATCCTTTGACACAGGAAGCATAATTTGCATAGGAGAGCACAGCATAAAGAGTGCTTAGCTCTGGTTTACAAGCTATTTTTAATTCTTCTTGGAAAAAAAAAGTTTTAGTAACTACATAAAGAAACAAGACATTCAAAGGTCAAAAACACCAGCCCAAAGTCCCTTAAGATAATGGCACAGTTTCTACTCATAGAAGGACAAACTGTTATATAATACAATATGCTGTAATTATAAAAACAACTTTGTGGGAAATAAAATACACAGCAAGAAGTAATATATTGTTACACAGTACTGAAGCTTGAATGCTTTTCTAATATGAATATGGCCTCTTTTTCAATCACAGAATGGTTTGGGTTAGAAAGAACCTTACGAGATCATCTAGTTCCATTTCCTCCCCTGTGGGCAGGGGACACCTTCCCAATAGACCACGTTGGTCAGTGCCCCATCCAGCCTGGCCTTAAACACTTCCAGGGAGGGACCCACAACTTCTCCAGGCAACCTGTTCCAGTGTCTCACCACCCTCACAGTGAAGAATTTCTTCCTCATATGTAATTGAAATCAATCCATACACCTATATTTCAAAAGTCTAGTAATACTAAAATTATATTTGAAGCAATAAGAGGCAAAATCAGAAAATTCAATCAAAATTAACACATTTTTCCACTGTAATTCAATTTGCACTCTTTACGTTGCATTAACTCAGGCTTTTGCCTCTAATGAAGTACCTGACCCAAACACAAAAGCTCTGGACTCAAAGATATAGAAAGTAATGTTAAAATGAATCATAATGAAAAATAATAAAAGCCTTTCCATTGTTCAGATAAGGCACTTTTAAACAGAGATTATAGCAGCAGTGCTAACAAAAAAAAACAGCATTACTAATTTCCTAGGAGTTTAATGGAGAACTGCCCATGCTCCACTTGGAACCTGATAGAATTGTGTAGGGCAAGTCTCAAAAGGCTGAAAAGTCTTTGCAAGTAAATTCACAATAATTAGGTTTCTAATTATACCCAGAGCATTAGTGATTGCTATGGTTAAAACAGCCTGAACTGTTTCCTTTTTCCTCTCTTTTTGAATGCTCAGTCTTTCATTGTTTGAGCAGAAATTCTAGTTTAGTCTGCCTGAACATGTATTTTTTTAAAGCTTAAACAGAAGAACAGAGAGTCCTCTGCTTATGTATGGAGAGCAAAATTAAACTTTTCCACTATTAAAAAAAAAAAAATACTCCCTGGTACTGAAGCAGCTAGAAAGCGTGAAGTACAGGGCTTTTGCTGGGGCAAATGTGAAGGCTGAAAAGCCCCAAACCAGAACTCTCAACAGTTCAACACTTAGTTCTGAAGGCACTTGCACACGCATCTGCAGCAGCTTCTAGCAGCAGCTCACAGTAGCCACATCACACCCTAATGACAGTACCTACCTCACTCCACCAGCACTGCCCATGCAGACCATGCCTTCTTATCAATACACTACTCTGAAATACTGCCTGTGTTTTCACAAGCATCCGCAGATGCCCCAAGCAAGCAACTTCAACATATCGCTGCCCTCCTGAGCTACCGACGTAGAATGTGTAATTATAGGACAGCAAGTCTCATTTGGCCAACTGGACTGAGATGAAAAACCTTGAGACCTTTTTTTCTATTCTTAGCTCTGCCCTTGAGCTGCTGCATGACGTAGAAGAATTTGACTTTCCTCTGCCTTCCTGAGTCAAGTCTATTCCTCACCCGTCACCCTAAGAAATGTGCCTGAGTACATTTCTTTATTAGGGTGTCACGTCACAATTACAGCTGAGAAACAATATTTACATAGTACTTCATAGCTGATCTGAGACTGATTAACTCCTAACAAAGACAAAAGGATACAACTGCACTTATCAATTATTAACTTTGTAAGTAAGGACACGCCTTCAGAAGTAGGAAGCCATCAGCTACTTCTTTTAAAACATACATGTGCCTGTTCATAGTGCTGTGAAAGAAGATACTCCTTGGAACATGACTCTCGTAGTTATAAAAGATATCAGTTAAATTTTTCTGTTGTTATTATTGTTGTTATCTCCTTGTTCTGTGAGTGATTAAGGGGTACACTTCCTGCACTGCTGCAGTGGTTTTTTGGATTTTCTTTTGGGAACTGAGCAAGAAATTCTGAGTCTCAGAGATATACATTTCCTGGATTGTTGAGGTGTTTGGTTATGCAAAATACCAAGAAGGGGTTAAGAAACATCCTGTGGTTTCTGTACCTGACTAGAATTTTGGCACTATCCTAACACATTGTCACCTCCTCAGGAAAGTAATGCATACAAGAGCAATATAATAACCCAGTGCCATGAAGGAGTAACCACTGAAATCAGCTACCTCAGGTTCAAACATCTATTCAGGGTATGCACATACAGTACAAATTACTTTTTGCTTGGATGCACAATTACATTCCTTCTGAAGTGCAGAAGAGATACATAATTCATAGAGAGCTATACCTCATGACCCAAGGGTACTTGTCCTTGCAAGTCATACCCAGGTTGTTTGGCTGCTTTATTGCCTCAGCCTGACACTGTGATGTAAATCCAGACTGCAATAACAAAAAATGAGATGTTCCAGTGACAATGTTGACAGAAGATAACAAACCAGGAAAGATCTCTGAAAAACATCTCTAAGCGTGACAGCCACGGCCAGAATCAGTACCAAGGCCACACTCAGATCACAGCAGCAGCAGCTGTCCATCTTGAGACAAATCACAAATTTACCTCCTTTGTGATGTGAAAGAGAATTGAAATCAGCATGGAAGGTGCCCAAAGCCAGCCTGGCTGTATCAAAGTCAATGGAAAAAGTGCAATCTGTTCTACAAATGAGTGGTGGGGGGAGCTCCCATCGAGGTTGACAATACTTTAATCACTACAGCCAGTGCTGTAATGGTACAGGTGAGGAGTGGGGGATGCACAGTGAGGAGGAGGAAAGGCAGACAGCCACTCACTAACACGGATGACACACTCTCACAAGGAGGTATTGTTTTCAGCTGAATGCATTGCTAAGGGGTTCACAGTCAGCTGAGATGAATAAATCCTTTCACCTCTGAAAGCACTCAGCTGCAGAGCAATTGCTACCAGAGGTAAAGTGCTTTCACTGCAATGTACCTTTCCAGAATACGGAGAACTGCTGACTTTGACCTCTGGAAATCTGTATTGGAGGACACAGCTTCAGCTGCATGTAAGACACTGAATACTGTTCCTTATGAACATCTCCTAGTCCACCCATCAAAGGTCACAGGAGCATACCCATCCCAAAAATTTGTCAGGAGGTCAGGGAGAAAATGCACAAGTTGAGCAAATGAAACATTAAGTCAGGCTGAGGTCAAGTGAGTGAAACAAACAAATGACATTCTGTTTTAAACTGGGCAAGTTCCTCGGTTGTACCCATCATCTAATAACACAAATGGAGAGAGGGACGTAGAAAGGGACTCAAACAGCATCAAGACAGTCACTGTCAGGAGAAGCAAGATCAACTTAGTATTTCCAGCCATGAGCAGGGAGATGGAGAAGTATTCTTGCACGTTACTTTTCAATCTTGCTAAAAAGTAGCACTGGCCCAGAACTAAAACAGTAACCCAAAAAAGCCAAAATTAAGACAGTAGAAGTACAGTGTTACAGTCACCCTTGAGCCTCAACATGCTTAGGGTGCTATGCCCTTAATGACCTTCACTAAATTTGCTCCTTATATGTTCCTAAAGCCAGAAGAGTGTTCAGGGAGTTTCCTCCTCTGGAGAAATCCCAAGGGCAAGACGTGTTATACTTGCTCCCTCTCTCTGTCATGCCTAATTTCCCATTGCCCCCGCAGAGTTTTATCCTGCAATGTTAACCTGATAGCAGCACTCAAAATTCCTGGAGAGACAGCAGGGTCATAAAGTAATGCTTGGTATTCCACTAAATAAGCAGTAACAGATCAGAAAAAGATGAGGCACTTTCATTCCTCAATACCCCTTGCCCGTCTTATGAAGTGCTGCCTTCTAAAAGGCAGAGAGGCACTCGTGAATTTTTTAACTCTCATAAGTTCCGATTCCCATTCCCTGAGCAGACTGTCTCTTCTGTCCTGGGGGCACACAGGCAGCTGCCTCGGGTGAGCCGGGCAGGGGTTCTGTGCTGTTACATCCACCCGCCAGAGCAAGAGCAATCGGGAACACACACATCAGCTTCCAGCCAAGAGCTGGCACAATTACAGCTGGGAAAGATACTAGCACAACTGAGCGTCCTGGAGTTTAAGTTTAACCATGCTCCTTATTCTGGCAGGCTAAGAGGGAGCACAAAGTAAATTGAGCAGTGACAACTTCTGGGCACCAAATACATTTTTTGCTGTGTTCTGCACAGATAAGAGAATTATCCACCATAGTTAGCACACCATAGCTTTAAGCTGGAAGCTGAACACAAGTGGAATACTTCAGCCCAATATGAGAAGTCTTAGAAAAGTTAAGCTACTTTACCAGACAATCCTTAACTTCTATTTTTACATCTTTGTTTCGAATATTCACTGCTGCATCAAAAACATTACTTGCTATTTTTAGCATTTAAAAAAAAGCATCACTGTGATCCTCAAATCCCTAAAGCATCTGAAAACTAGCAAAGAGGTCCTTAAAACTGTAGCTGGATCCATGTAATGGATCTAAACATTTGTTCTCAATTTTGGTGCAGAAAGTGCAGTACTAATACACGCTACAGTTGAGTGGATGAAACAAACCTTGAAGTTACTAATAACTCAAACATTAAAGAATTTACAATAATCCATCTCAGTGCTGTACCCAATCTCTTCCTGCAAACAAACAAACAAAAACCCACAACAAAAACAAACAAACAAACAAACAAACAAACAAAAACTGTTTCAGGAAGCTTAAAAGAGCTGCACAGTACTGTCCAAACCAGTCTTTTTTAAAGAAGTAATGCCCACAAGATTAGTCCCTCAGGTTTTCCAGCCTGGGAAGCAGAGATAACAGCAATAAAGTCTACTTTAAATACACCCTCTCCCCCCAAAGCTAACACCATAGATAGAGAGCAGTTAAAATTGTTACCATCACCATTTGCTTGCTACCCCTCACAACAGCACCATGAGTGCCTTGTCAAAAAAAAAAATACTCCTAAAATCAGCCACCTAACCATCAATTCAGCCACCCCAGCTCAAACCACTTTAATCATATTTATGCTCCCAGTGCCAAGCTAAGCTGGCCCGGAGTTGTTATTTTTAATAGGAGCACTCCTGCATTCCCATCTTCTGGCAAAGGCAAGTAGGACAGTCATAGCAGAACACAAAACCATTACGTGACTCTCTCCACTGAGAGAGGACAAGTTTGTCTCCATGGCCTAGTTGCTCACACACCGACTGAATGTCTTTTCATTGGTTCTTCATTAAACAAAAAAAGAAGGAATTCAGATGTCAGTGGATGTAAGATCCACTCCCTTGACACAGAACAAATGACACTCCCTTGACACAGAACAAATGACACTTTCAGTCGCTCAATACACAACAGCAGTACCCACCCACCCTGGGTACCACCACACATCCATGAGGCTTTAGCCACCTGAGAAAGAGTATACATTTTCCAAACCCTAGGAGAAGATCCATTGCTTCAGTACATTGTTAGACCCTAATACAAGAAATGACAAAAGTACCATTTCACTTTGAAAGAGATGAACCAGTATTTATATTGATAATAAATGTTTGATTGCTTTTGATTCAGCAGTTTTTGCTGCATGACTGGTTTCCATGGAAATGCAAGCAGATTAAAAACCTGCAACCAGAAGTGAGTCCGTTCTGCCTGTTTATGTCTCCTCAGTTCCCTTGGAAACAGACATTAAAAAAAAAAAATTACTAAAAAGGATAAGGGTCCTGAAATACCTTGGAAAATCTCTTCCCAAAGCTTTATCTCTTTGGCTGCCTTGCCAGAATTAGAGTTGAAAATAACACAGAGCAACAGATGACAGAATAGTGACTTGACTTTTTTAAGGAGACATCAACACAACATACCTGGAGTTGTTTCAAAAACCACATTCAAACTGACAAGCTCAAATAGTATTAACGTGGGTTTTGGCAAAAGTACTTCATGCAGGGTATATATTTCTTTAAATTAGTTCAATGCTAATGTAGAGAGAAATACAATAGAGAACAAGAAAATAGCATCACACTGTCCTTATGCCAAGTATATTTCAATACTTTGAGAGAGAGGGAAAAAGTAAAAGCTGCCTTGGGGGAATGAGTCCCGTATTTCTATTGCAGGATGCTTTTTAATGGAATCATTCCTTCCTTATAACACATTCATTTTGAAGTTGCAAAATCAGCTATATACATATCAGGTTGAGTAACAAACATCAGTATTAAATTTGTTATGCATTAAAATCCATTCCTCCGAGCTGATAAAGGAAACCTTGGAGGGCCTGTCAGCAAGACTCCATCTCCCAAAATACTCTTTAAAGACAACAGTGCACTCTCCTACGAGCTGGATCTTCACACTGGTACAGACAACATCTTCCTTCCTCCTCAGAGCCAAATGCATCAGGGAAGAATTAGGATGGGAAGTTACTAAGAAAGAGGCCGCAGTGCATGTCTCAGACCTTCAAAGCCTGCTCCTATCACTACCATTACGATGCAAGAATTCCACGACAACCAAGTGTCCAGAAACACAAAGAACAGCAGTACAATTATTTGCCAAGTTCCTTCTAGAATGTTTGGGACAGCTAAACCTGATTGCAAACCATTTATTTCCATGTTTGCCTCCTACATCACATCATCCATTCTACGTGCTCAGCACACCTTGGTGCAACTCAACCCTTCATCAGAGAGCTGTGGAATCTGTCGCTACTGCCTGTCTGGGAAGGACGTGCAGGGATGGTCATGGTGCCCATCTCTTACCACTGCTGTCAGAGACTGAAGCTGCATTACAAACATCAGGAAAGGAAAAGGAAATTTTACCCCTGTCCTAAACCCTGCTCATGTACTCCCAACAATCACCACAACTCAAGGGCCCTCCTGCATTCAGCATTACATCCCTTATTTCTGTACTTTGCTGCAGCTCTGAGAGCTAACAATATACTGCCACCAACATGGAACAAGGCTTGGGGAAGAGCAGGCAGTGAAGATATTCACTAAAAGCATGAGAAAGGGGAAGCAACCACTGGAGGCTTGTCTCGAGTAGAAGAAGCAGTTGAACTTAATTCAATGTTAATTAGTTCACATTAGCCAAATTCAATCTATTCTTGTCACAGTAAAGATAAGCCTTAGAGAATTAATTATTTCCTGTTCTCCTTTGTATTTTGGCAAGGTGTAAAGTCACACAGGAAGGAGAATAATCTCGCAATACTCACTAAGTCATCACTCAAGAAGGACAGATTTAACATTAAGTGGAGAACATTTAATGTTATGGGAACATTAAGAGAAACACTGATGTGTATCTTTTGGTCTATTTCAAAGTATGGCCTCCTTTCTTGTAGAGGTCAGATATATATATAAACAAAATAATTTAGCTATTCATTTACTTCAGCAGCTAAATGCACAAACATCCAAGTGTCTGGGAGACTGGTTTACACAGTAAACCACTTTACACAGTTACCATTCAAATGCATCCGTGACAACGATATGCACGGGCGTCTTCTAAAACATTAAGTGAACAAACCACACAAGCAGCAAATAAGCAGATCAAGTGTTTTCCACCATATCTACAACAAATTTGTTTGTTTCCATTATTAAACGAAGGTGTCAAGTTTACTAAAACCAGTCTCTGGAGAGATTGCAAAGGTATCAGGTGTTGAGATGAGCTTGGTTTCATACCTCCTCTAGAACAGAAGATGAATGTCACTGCTGAAGCTAGGGAGTTAAACAGATGAAAGGCACGGGTCACAAGAAAAGCGAAGCTAATTTTATAAGAAGATAACTCACACAAAATCAATAATCTTTGATTACTGAAGACCCCAAAATTAACATGTCTGATTTAGCTTTGTCTTTGGGGACATCAGCATTATCATATCAATCTTAAGGAAATTTACAAGGTCACACACTGCATTGTAACTCCAGAAATAAAACCACAACAGTTACCATGCACCACCGATCTGGTGCTCTTAACTAAGCAAGGCTCCCCCTTCAGCAAATACAAAGTATAAATGCCCCATTATCCATTGTATCATATTACACATTCTCAAGAAAGCCTAATCATAGTTAAATAAGTAATTCAAATCTGTCATTTGTTAACTTCCAAACAATGATTTATAGAAGCTTAACGTTAACTCTTCATATCCAGTTTCCCAAAACTGGGTTCTAAATCTACCTTAAATTTGCGTAAGTTCTTCCTGTGTTAAATTACATGACAAAATGGGTTTTGATACATAAAAAAGTCTGATGACCAACTGAAAACAGGTAGTATCTTTACTGTTTCAAAAGTAATATCTGCCCCTTTACACTAGACTGTTGCTTATGCTAATATTTCACGGAACTTCATCCAGTATTTAAAACACAATGCACACAAGTGTCTAGAAGAAAAAACAGTATAGCCTAAATCAATTGTGACAACTGATAAAGAACAGTAAGCTAAATCCTCAAGATAGCATCATATTTTTGTACATCTTGAAGAAGCTTAATGCAAGCACTGCAACTCCCAAGAATAAACAAACGACAGAATTTACACAAAATATTAGAAAAAGGGAGACACGCCAAACCAAAAATCTGTTATATTACTTCACAGTGCTCCTGTCAGAACATCCTGGGTACCCAAAAGCAGCCAAGGAACTCAAATAGAAATCACTCTTAACTAGGCTGCAACTTCAAGTCATCTTTCCAGGTAAAAGTTCTCCATTTATAGAAATCCACAATATCTGCACACAGATTAGTAACAATGCATTGCAACCCAAAGTTACCACAAAACTCCCCAGGGACTGACATGGTGTAAAATAACACACAGCAGACAAAGCTAAAGGCACAAAATCTAAAGAGGGTTGCAGAAAGTCAGAACCGTCCTCAGCACCTTGGTGCATAACACAAACACATAGCTGCTTCTTCATTTGTAACAAAGATCACAGACAAGTTGTGGCATGAAAGGTTTTTTTGCAGGCCTTGGGAAGTCCAACATGATTTCCTGGTGGCGTGAAGGAAGTAAAGGATGGTAGGTGATATAATTTCATAACAGATCATAATGTAACAGCAGATAGGGGAGAACTGTTCTTTTAACTACAACTGTACTTACTTTTATGCAGGAAGGATTTTCTTCACCTTATCAACAAAAGTGCTACTATTCAGAAACTCATAATCAAGATTTTTAATTCCCTCTCTGAAGCACAAACCTGAAGAAAAAAATCCTTGCTCATAAAAACACTATGCATCTCCTTTTACAAATTTAGTTTTAACGATACCTGTTCTAGTCCAAGCACCTTAGTAGTTCCCCTATCAAAATCAGTGCATCAGCACAAGTGTCATATCCAAGTCATCATCTGTCATCATGCAAAGCTTCCATAAGAACAGATTTGGAGCATGTAGGGGTAGAAAAACTATGAACGCTAAGTTTAAAAAGCATTGGAGCAAAACCTCTATCAGCATGCACAAAAACACAATACAGCAAAGAATAAATTTGTCCAGTGGCTTTTTGTCAGTTCTGGATCAGTGTTTCTCAGCTGCTGACCCAGGGAGCAACAGTCAGCTCTGAGACATCTGAAACAGCCTGTGGAACAGCTGCAAGGAAGGCTGGCTTGTGTTTTGGGCAGGAGGGGAGAGGCGGGAATTGCTTTTTGTTTTTTGTATTTTCAGTAAATAGTTCTTGCATGCAGGCAAAATCAACACAAACAAAAATAAGAGCAGCAACTGAGGAATCAAACTTCAGCCTAATTTCTGTCTCATTGCAACTGTAACCTTCTACAGCCTTACTGCACAGTACAATCCTCAGATTGTAACAATAAGGTCAGATATCTCTTTGGACTTAAAAAGGTTGAGAGACACCCTTTAGATGACAGATAGTTGGCAGATAACAACATGGAAGATAAATGGAAGATTAGGATTTCTGAAGGACAAAGTAAGACGATGAAATAACCAGCATATATGATTACAGAAAGAAATCAAAAATCATCACAAGAAAAAACGAACTCGTCTTAGATATCTTAAAACATACAAAGAATCAGGAAACAAGTGCCTCAACATACAAACTCTTTATTTTGACAATCAGGAATCAATCAATAACAGAACATTCCAAGAACTGAGATCTCTAACACTAGATTTATGAGGCATGAACCTGTTCTTGTACCCAGTAATAAAAGCAAAGCCATAAAGAGCATTAGGTAGTCACAAATTCGACCCCTTAAGCATACTAAAAGCTCTAGCATTTGAGTGGGCTTAATCACATCCCTCTAATGTTACTAAATCAGAACCACCTCAACACTATTGCAACTATTTAACAGACGTTTGAGGGAGCCCAGAAACAGTTGCGCCGTTCTCCTACTTACTTGAATCCTCCCATCTGAGAAGGTGCAACTTCCAAGCAGAATAGTACAGAAATCCCAGTACCAGAAAGAGGCAGAGGGCTAACAGCAGGTTACGCATAAACACCAAGAGTCCCATCTTCACATTAGATCTGCTCTTCTACATGACCTGAGAAAGAAAAACAGGTTGAGGTTGGAGCCATGTCCTCCAACGGGCATCCTCTCCAAAACAGGCAATCCCATACCCACAGCGCGGATCCCAAACCGTGCCCTCCGCAAGATACAACACACGCGTTGCCCGAAGCACAGCAGTGAAACGAGACCCAGCCCCGACAGCTGCCTGCTCTGGCCGTCACAAGGCTCAGCGGGACAGGCGGGGTTCACCGCCACGCTGTGACAGAGCATCAGCCCCGCTCGGGCTCACTTCAGACAACCGAGGCCGGCACGGCCCCGGCCGCCGAGGCCTGGCGAGCACCGCGTCCTACCGACACGCCACAGAGCAAGCCCACAGCACCGGGGCGGACGGCGGGGCCCGCGGGCGCGGCGCTGGTTCCGGCCGGAGCCCCGCGGAGTCCCGG
>VWZN01019701.1:595941-633642 GCA_013396955.1 Regulus satrapa | reverse complement strand
GGCATCGCTCCTCCTCCAAAGCCCGGCGCCGCTCCCCAGCCGCGCCGTGGCACCTCCAGAACGCCGCCTCCAGGCACGGCAGCGGGTGGCCCCTGCCAAGCGCTGCACCCGCTGTGAGGGCTCCGCAGTGTCGCCCCACGGCACCTTCCGCCGGCTGAGGCGCCTCAGCTCCTGCCCGGCCGCTGCGCCCCTGCGGCGGTACGGCACCGCCCGCCCTCCGACCCTGCGCTGAGCGCGCTGCGGCTCCCTCCAAGTGCCGCACTGCCCGACCGCCGAGCACTGCTCTCATGGCCTGCCCCGCTCTGCGGGGCCAAGCTGCAGCCCCCGACACGGCAACGCAGCCATGGGTTGCTTCCATCACTGCCCCACACAGCACCTGTCCCTGCTGCACAGTCCAGCCGCTGCCTTCACACTACCCTCCGGCTTCTGCGAACCCAACAGGGTCCTGCCCGGCCCCTTGCACGGCTGTGCGGTGCGGCAGAGGCTCCAGCGCTGGAGCGCTCCGGGCTGCACGGACACGGCGCAGCACAGCTCCCGCCACGCAGACAGCGCGAACGGTACAGCTCCGCCGTATGGTACAGGCGCCGCTTCTCACTGCACAGCTGCCCTGGGAGTACGGCAGCACTGGGACCAGCCTGCAACGCACGCTCCCCACAGCATTGCCCCTCGTTCTTGCTGGCCCCACAGCCTTCTAATGCTCCTTAGTCAGAGGGCAAGCGACAAACTCTGAGATAAGGCCGCTCAGGGATAGAATGATAAAGAGACGTTATTAGTCATGAAGGGGAAAGTTATCTGAAAGGAAAGAAACCGTAAGGAATAAACCTGCATCTTCAGTGACCAGCCCAGTGACCGTCCATTTGTCACAGATAACAGAAGGAAAACAAAAGGTGATTTTAAGGGAAATTTAGTAAGATCATATCCAGCATGGTGGCAGTTCCCACTAAGGCAAGCCCAGGTGTCGATGTTGAATGGCAGACACTGCCTTGAACAGCACAGAGCTGGCTGAGCACTGCTTGACAAATGCCTGAGTTCCTGCTGGTCACAGGGAGAGCTGTTGGGGGCTCATACAGCCCCATTTTCACAGCCAGAAACCCCACTTTGTGCTCTGCACAAATGAAGTCAGTGCAAGTTGGTTTGTAGCGTGGCACCCACACAGCCAGGCTTCTAGAGCTACCATGCTCCTCTGCAGAGACCCAAGGGAGACACATCACACTGATACGCCATTCGGTTTTTTGGATGCCAATGACAACTTCTAGAGACAGCACAGGAGGCCAACAGACTCACACAAGCACCTAGGTATCACTGGCACCAATATTCCTGTGAGGAGGTACATGGAAAGGAGACATGACCACATCCATGCAGCCCTGTCCATCTGTAGATCTGCCCCCAAAGCTGTTGCCCCACCAACCTCCAGCTCACAGGGCTGACCTGCTCAGGATGCTCATCGCTCTCACTCATCTGAGGCAGCTCCTTTCCCTCCAGCTTCACAGCCAGCTGGCAGCCAGGGTTGGTGTGGGCAGCTTCCTCCTATGGCCCCAGTTCTGCTGCCGGGCTCATTTTTTCCAGCAACTCCACCGACTCCTGTGCCACATCATGACTGGCTGGAGCCCAGTTCTACTTTATAAATGCTCGCTTTATGCCTGCTCCTCTCTTCCCCTCTTCACCCCTCCGTCTGCGTAAGCTGGGTCTCATCTCCCTGCCTCAACCGCCCTTGTCCCCGTGACATGGAGCTGCTACATTGCCTGCTGCCACTGCGCCACATCTGCTCCAGCTGTCCCCAAGCTTCACCTAAACCGCCCCCGACCTACCGCATTTGAACCCCGCAGTGTGCAGGCACAGCAGGTGATCTGATTTCAGTGATGAGATAAGCAGGGACCTACAGCATGAAGCCAGATAGTGACAAGTCTGGGGCTTGCTTCTGAGCTTGTGTTTGACACTCAAGAAACTCTAACCCTGTTATCAAGTGTCAGTGTGCTGCAAAGAGGATGAAGTCACCCTTCTTGGCAGCCTGGAAAAATCTCAGAAGGCGACTTCTGTGTATCTTGGAAAATCAGGTACCAGTGCCTGGCAGCTGTTTGATGGCCATGAGATGAATTAAGGCAATGATTAGTGGAGTGATTTGGTTCAAGTAGCAGGACTTTCGTCTGAACATGTTCCTACTTAGCTTACACATTTCATTTGCAGGCAGATGTCAAGCTGGATGTTGCTAGGAGATAGACAGCAGGGGAATAATTAAGTCTGATTAAATCCTATCATATTGCTTTGCTGCTTTCCAGAATGCTCTGGAGCTTTTTAATGCCAAACTGACCAAATGATCAGGCAAATGGTCTAGCCCAATCTGCTCAACAAAACCCACTCACAGCAAACCTGCTGAGCCTGTGGCTACCCATGTGTCTGCAGACAATTTCCTACAGCAGCACTGGCCATGATCTGGAGAAAAAAGGCTCTGGCAGAGGGCACAGCTGGTGGCTGCATTAGCAGGTAGCATGAAACAGTTAGGGCTGCTCACTGCTTGGAGCAGGCAGTGAGGGATCCTACTCCTGTGTCCCTGCATCAATGCTGCAGAGACATTCATATTGGACTAAGCATGACTTGGGCACTCCAGTGTGACCATAAGCAAAGCTTCCTTCTACCCTTCTTTTGAAAGAGACCTTCCTGGGGCATGCAAAAATTACTCTGAAAATTCCCCTCGTGCATGAGGAGATGCTGAGCACCTCAAGGCATTCCCACTGAACTGACATCTGCCTGCATTTTCTTTCATTGTGGCTGAGCCATATACTATATGGGGGGGGGACTCATAAATAATAGCTACAGGTTCTTTTCTCACCAGTAAATGAAGTTAGGCTGTAACTATCTGCATCAGGTGCCAAATACACACACCAGCCTCCAGGCTTGCTTCATAGAGACTTCTAATCTCATTTTGTTTCTTTACCCTATAAAAATTACCATTCTAATACTCACACTGTAATCCTTCTCCCCAAATTAAATGTCATCAAATCAGACCTGATACTAATTAATGCAATATTTTATGATTAATTAAATACCACTATATACCACAGCAAAGATTTCTTTCAGTAAAGGCTAGACAGAGATTACCTCTGCTGTTGCACAGGCTCAAGGAATGCAATCTGGGCTGTAAGACACTTGCAGTTTATCTCATCCCTCTGACCAAACTTGTTTCATCTCACACACTCATTATGTATTATTCTTAAATGCAGACTCTGAACGTGATCAGACTGTAGAGAACACTTTCCATTTCTGGTCCTCTGGCTACTCTAAGAACAGAAATGTTAAACAGCATCAGCATCAGGCCCACACAAAACAAGTTAAAACAATCTGAACTTGCCTCAAAAATTCTGCCACCCTCCAGATGTTTTCAACAGCAAAGCATTACACTTACCACTTTGGGAGCAGGTAAACACCTGGAGCCTGATTGCCTCCCCAGGTGCTCTGCCTGTCTGGACCAGTTTTCCAAGGGTCTTCCTCAGATGAAGTGACCCAATGCTCCCAACCTGGCAGATGGCTGTGTGAGTGCAAGCACCCTGCTCAGCAGTTCATCTCCTCGCAGTAATTCCAATACACTACGTTTGGTTCACTCAGTTTCCAAGAGAGAAGGTAGGCTTGAATTGAAGAAAAGCATTGAAGACTCCCACTTTTCTGGGTCTGTTTCAGGAGTCCCTCACCCTCACGTTCAGAAGAGCATCCCACCTCCCTGTGTCTGGCTTCAGCTTGCAGACATACCATTTTATTCTGCCTTCTGCTTGATTAAAGAGCCTTTCAGAGCCTGGCATTTTCTCTTTGTGACACTACACATATGCTGCAAGCAAACCCCCTCTCATCCGTCTTTCTGAAAAGCTAAATATACTGAGTCGCTTAATTCTCTTTCTGCCAGGCTTTTCCTCCCACCCTCAAGCCATTTTTTCTGTTTCTGCTCTATAGAGCCTCTCTGATTTTCCTGAATCCTTTTCAAGATATAGAATCTCACAATGAGCCTCTCTAATGCTTTGACACAGGGATTTAATCTGCTTTTCATATTTTCTGTCTTAAAGGGCTGCATTAGTCCTTTCTACCATAACATCAGGATAAGAATTCAGGCAGGATTGTCTCGAATCTTTTCCAGCCCCCCTGCTGGCAGGTTAGAACCACCTGTATCTTAGCTGCACATCCAGGAACTGATGAATGGAGTTTGGTGGCTGGGGACATGTCCACTCCCACACACCTCCCTCACTCGCTCCCTGTCCTAGAATCGTGGATGTCATGGTTGCCACATTTTGGAGTCTTAGGGAGCTGAGCTTGGCAGGCCTTAGGAAAATTTGCTGAGTCCTGATGAGCAAAAATCCTGCTCCCTGTAGGTTATTGTGCCGTGAAAGAGAGGAGAACACAAAACCAAGCAGTGCCTGCTGGCATCCAGGCTGGTTTGACTGTCTGAGAAATATTTTGCAATGCCTATTAATATTTTACCCATCCTGTTCAGAGTGACAATGGTCACTGTAGAATCTGTGCACTGACTAGTTACCAGGCTGCACACCATAAATATGGCCTCTTAAAAATAATAGGCTAGGCAAAGGTTTCATCTTTAATTCTACTCCTTAAGAAACCAGCTAAAATAACTTCCTCCCAGCAGCCTCCCCGTGAAGCCTACCTGACATCTGGGAGTGAAACAGGGAATCTTGCTCAGCCCAGGTGCCATCGCTGAATATCACAGTGCATTTCTTCATGCCAGTGCTGCAGGAACCTTGAACGAGCCCAGTTCCAGCTATGATTGTGCTGCCTCTCCGAAGCCAGGAGTGCTGTCCTTGAGTTTCTGATTGCTGAATAAACTTGAATTTCAGAACCGGTTAGAACTGTGATGGCCATGAACCTCAATGGGTTCATCTTAAGCTCTACAGACAGGCATCACCCCATCCACTTTCATGCCATAAAAACTGCTGGAGGAGTCAGGTCAGGCAGGCAGGCACCATCCAGCCACTGTCTCCTCTTGAACAGGAATGGCAGGAGTGACTCCTTCTCATGTACTGTCACAGAGAGGAGGGAATTTGGCAAAGCAGTGGCACAAGGAGAGGCTGCAGCTCCCCAAACCAGCTACGCTCATGCTACAGGCCCAAGTAATTTGCAAACAATTTGATGATTTAATCACAAACTGTTCCAAAGACATATATTAATTTCTAATGGATGGTCAGCTGGTAGGAGGCCAGCATAATCTAAAGGGTCAAAGAAAGAGGCAGGAAAAAGGCAGAGAGCCCCAGACTGCCACTGGGTAGGTAAAAGCACAGCTAAGGGCATCCTGAGGCTCTTAAAGAAGGAAACTCCTCCCTGGGCAAAAGGACAGATCTGGCTGTTGAGAGCAGGAACATCTATAGAGAACATTTTGCTTTTTCTACTGCTTTCAATAATGTTGTAGGGTTTTAATTAAAAGTATGTATTATAAAGAATTAATATGACTCAAGTAGATTAACAGCTACACGTATTAACAGCTACATTCTGAGATCTGTCAGTGAGCCAAGGCTTAATAGGGAGACATCAACAACAAGAAGCCTACCTAGACCCCCTGTGACCCCTGTCAGTGCCATTTAATAGGTCTTAATATCAATTTTCTGGATGACAAGATGAAGGCTTACATTTAGGGCTGATAAAACACTGAACAGGCTGCTTGCTGCTACAGCATGAGCTGAATGGCCGGAATTGCTAACAGCCCATAGCATGGTG
Organism: Regulus satrapa; assembly: GCA_013396955.1. Lineage (NCBI taxonomy): Eukaryota > Metazoa > Chordata > Aves > Passeriformes > Regulidae > Regulus > Regulus satrapa. The sequence goes on along the minus strand of VWZN01019701.1, from coordinate 627,936 downwards.
ATGGGCTGCAAAGGAAGGTTCTTGGGAATGGAGAGGACAAGACTTTACTGCAGGGTGAAAAATCTCCCTGAAAACAGGGGTGAGAGGTGAAATTAAGGAAGAAAGCTGAAAAATAGCTGTCCCCACACATAACTGTTGCCATGAGCCCACAGCACAGTACCTTGGTTCTGTGGGCCATGAGTCAGAGGAACACGGAAGGGATTTCCAAGCAGAGCTACAGCTCTGGCAGAGCCAACTAGATATCTGGTCCAGTGCTCTGAACTTTAAAACAGGCCACAGAAATCCCACGGAACAACACCACCACCACAAAAAAAAAAAAAAAAAATGGAGCTAAGGGTTGGAAATGTGACCAGTAAGGCTGCATATGATGTGAGGAGTACAAGCTACTTCACTGCCCCAGCAGAGGGTCTCCTCCCTGCCAGAGGGAACATAGTACTGGTATGGGCAGAAAGAAGGAGCCAAAGATTGGCTTGCTGAAGATGGGAAGATGAATTGGAGATGGAAAAACTTGAGCCTGAAATCAAGTAGTCACTAAACTTGATGGTCACTAAAGGCTGCAGAGGAAGCCATCCTCACCATGAAGCAGCTTGCAAAATAAGTTTACATCTCAACTACATCACAACAAGTTTAAGGTCTCAACTTAAATTTTTTGACATCCGTGGTTCAGGCATGAAAAACAGATGCTGCATGGACATGCTTGCTGTTTTGCCCTGACCTGTAAGCACCCCTCCTGATCTCCTGTCCAAACAGCTCCAGCAGCACAAAGGAGCCCAGGATTTATTCCTGCATGCCAGAGAAGGCAGTGGAAAAAGGTGCAGAGGGCTCTGCCTGAGGACAGTTTTGTTCACCTGCTCTTCCAGCTCATGCACGTCTTTTTAAAAACAGGTACGACAGCCTGAGCTGGCTCTGTGGCATTACACTACCTGCAGCAGTGCTCATTGCCAGCCCTTGACCCAGGGAATGCATTATTTCCAGCCTGGAGCTTCAGTCCCTAATTACTTGCACTGGAGCAATGCCTTGTGTACCTTCAGCTGGCCTGCTATGGTGATGGGACCAACGGCCATGGGCTCCTCTTTTCGTCCTGTTCAACCTGAACCTCCATTTGTGTCACTGATCACTTCCTCACTTGCCCAAAGGAAATGGTCAGCAACGCTGGCTCTGGTAAGCAACTCCCAGGGCATGTCTTGTCTGCAGAGCCACAAGCTGCACCCCAGGGGGTGGCTGCCCCTCTCAAAACCCCGTGATGCACAAAGGGACATCAGCCCTTCCCGGTGTGCAGGGCCATGAGCCCAGAGAGATGCTCTTGAAGCATCCCACCTTCTACACATCTAAGACCAGGGCAATCATGATGCTCAGGAAAGGGATCAAGGAGATGAGGAGTAGCACGGGCAAGGAGAGGCAGGAGGAAGGGAAAGAACTAGGCACCTCAAATGTTGCCAGTCACTGGGAAGGTGGTAGGAGGAAGTGGTGGAGGTGCTTCACCGCTGGTCATGAGCTGCCTGGCCTGCATTGACAGGGTAGCTGTCAGCTGAGGCAGCCATGCCATGTCCCAGTGCCTTTCTTCCCCACTCCTGCGTGCTGAAGCTTATGTGCTCCCTTTTGGGAAAAGGAAGAAAGGAGAGGAGCCACCCACCATGGCATGGGCTATAGGAGGGTGCAGGGGCTGAGGACTTAGTTTGTGTTGCCCTGAACCCTGTGCTGCAGGACATGGCCAAGGGTTTGTGCTCTGCTGCGGGACATGAACACACTTGGTTTTTGAGATTCAGCATTTTTGAGAACCTGTGCATTCTTGCAGCTGCTTTTCATAACAGGGAGTTAGAGCAGCCAGGGGGAAAGGCCTCTGGCTGCTGTTTGCTGGCAGGATGTGGGCTAATAGCAGCCATGAAGAGGCAGCTGTCAGCCACAGGCAGGGGACACAGACAGAAAGGTGCTGCTGAAACACCTCAACCCCCACCAGTACATCGTGCAAAGTCACACAAGTCTGTCTTGGTAGGTATGAGTGAGAACAGAACTAAGGGAACACTGGATCTTTGTGCAGTAAGTGAGATCCTAAACAGCGAGTGTACAGAGCTGTCAGCCAATGGATGACTCTGCCCCTGTCCCAGCAGTCGTGGGGGACCAGCCAGGCCAGCAGGTCCTTTGTTTTCAGCTGCAGTCCATCCCACCCAGCCACAAGGTGAGGACAAAGCTCCGCCTCTCCAATAAAGCTTCACCCTGCTCCACGGGAACCAACTCCCTATGCCACAGCCAAGGGAATATTAACTTTCTGCAGGCATCACTTGAGTCACCTCTATGCTGTGGGATGCTGGCAGATCCACAGGGTCAGGCAGAAGCAGCTGCTCAGGGCTCAAACTTTGCAGCTCTCAGTAGCCAGTTGAGGAAGGTTTGCACCTGTAGCTGAATTGGTCCTTCCAATGCAGGGATGGGGCAAGACAAACACAGTGAGGTGTTGGTCCCAGTGACACCCTGCTTGACAGATTGGTTCCTGGTGGATGGGGTAGATTAGCACCACTGCTTTATGCTGTCACCCAGACAAGTCCTGTGTTCAGAGTCCAGCACCTACAACCCACCTGGGTTGGCATTTGAACCCTGGTGTGAAGCTGGGTAGAGCAGCCTGCTCCAGCCCAGCCCAGCTCCCCTCTAACCCAGCCATAGACCTTGTGCAGGACAGTTCTCCCCTCTGCCAGCACCCATGACACTGTCATGGTTTGGCAGTGTCACCTCCCAGCAGCACTGTCATTGTGTGTGTCCAGGGCACCGGGGACCTGATGCATGCAAGGCCTCTCCAGCAATGCTGAGGCACCAGCTTCAGACAAGTCTGGCCACAGAGACAGCCTCATGCCCCAGATCTCCTGTCCTCTCAATTCATCCCTCTCACTTCCAAATCACCGCTCCTTCCACTCCACCAGCTGCAGCCCCACACAGGGCTCTGATGAAAGGGGAAGCTTTGATACCTTCTTCCATAGAGCTTTCCAAGCCTCAGGCCCTGCAGAAAAGCCAAACTCCTCAGCTGAAAGGGCTCCCCAGTTCTGTGACAGCAAGTGACCATGTGCAACCTTGGCCATGTTTCAGTCCCACAGCTTCATATTCCTCCCTCCTATTCCTTCACAAAGCAGAAAATGTCCTCAATATCAAGAGCCAGTGAGACCCGGGGAATTCATTAAGCTGCTCTCTCAAAAGCAGTGAAACTGCACAAGTTCAGAAGGAGCAGGATAGTGCTATCCTGCACCAGTAGCTGCTCCCAGCAAGCCCAGAGCCACAGCAGCTGGTCAGTGCTGCCTTCCCCAGGGCAACAGCCCACGCTTCTCCCATTGCACCGGGTGGCTGCAGCTGGGAAAGGCATCACGTGGTCTGGATGTGGAGCGATCCTGTCATCTCTCCCTCATCAACACAGTCAGGCCTAAAAATATCTCAGAGTGGGTTGATGGTGGTTGTGCTACAGTCTCCATTATGCAGACGGAGATGGCTGGTCCCTGCCAGAGTGCCTGGGGAAGTACCAGCTCCTCTGGCCTGCAGTGGCACAGGATCTTGGGATCCTGTGCTGCACTGCAGAAATCTCCATAGGAGAGAGCTGCCAGGGACAACCATGGCACAGAGTATCTCAGCCAGGCACAGCATCACTGCTTGGGATAGCCTGGCCAGGGCAGACAGCTCCACAGGCTTTGTCCCTATGGGTCCCTGGGTGCATGGGAATGAGCAGGGTGGGGAAGAGGGGAACAGGGTTTTACAGCCCACTGCCATGAACTCCTAAGAGTGATGAAATGGAGACCTGCCCAGGCAGCACATGAGTCAAAAGTGCACCCAGGCAGCTGAGCTGACAGCACTGTGTGTGGAAGCATAGGTGCACAGGGAGCTGAACGACAAGTTAGCAGAGCAGCCACAGCAGGAAAGAAAACAGAAAAGCCAGAGGAGCACAAGAGCAAGGGGCCAAGTTTACAGCTTGGCCAGAAAGAGGGCTGGCTGGCTTTGTGCCCTGCAACATGCTGCCAAAGGGCAAAGCTGCCAGCTCCTCGCTTTCCATCCCTGCACGTCCCAAATCCACAGGGCCTGACAGTGAATATAGCTGCTGACACTGAGCCTTGGGCAATCGCTCATCCAGTAAACCTAAGAGAGAAAAGCAGCAGAGAATGCTGGAGAAGTCAGGAAGGATGTAGCAGCTCCCATAGGAATGGCTTACAGAATAAGATTGTGAATCCAACACCAGAGATTCTGGCTCTGCTATAGACTCTTACCTGGCAGGCAGAGTCTGATTTCATCCGAGCCTCAGAGGAGTCCCCAGGATGTCACAAGCATTCTTGACTACAAACCTGAAGTGCCATTTACTCGCCCTCACTGCATGGTATGCTTTCCTCAGATCCTGAGCCAGCAGGACAAGTTCCCTGAACAGCCAAACCTCTCCGGGAAGGATGATCCAAGATCAAGGTCACACTGCCAGGGCAGCACTTCCCAGAGGCACACACTTCAAGCATGGATCTGTCGCACTTCTCTCTGCACCAGACCCTTGGCAGCTCCCATAGCCTGCAGGGAGCTGTTGCCAGGAATCAGACCCCTGAGCAATCTCACCTGCTTGTAGGGCTGGAGGACAGGTTGTGCTGGGATAGCAGTGAGTCCAAAACACCATATGGCTCAGCCATAGCCAGGCATCTGTTCACTGGGAAGTGGAAAGTCTGCCTCAGCAGGTATCAGGCACCTCTCCAAAAAGGCTGCACAAGGGCTCCTCTGTCCAGTGGTTTCTGGAGGAAGGATTCTTTCCAGGCTCCAGTCTGCCTGGAGAAGGGATGGGGATCTGTGGATCTGCTGTGAGAGGTAATGACTGTCCCCCAGGATCACCCCCACAGCCCTAGCCCTGCACTCTCTCTGGGAATGATCTGTGTGGCCTTCACACAGCCAGTACACATCTGGAGACTGCTTCTTTGCCGAGTCTGCACAGATGGCCAAAGGACTGATCCAAGTCCCCCAAATCTGACCCCACAAGATGACAGAGAGTGGATGACACAGGCAGGCAGGAGGGATCCTGGGCAGCTATCTCAGCCAGCCTGGTCCAGGGTAGCAGTGAACAAACCAGACTCCTGGGGATAAACCTCCCCAGCACACCGAGCCAGTGCAATGTCCCACACAGTCTTGCTGGGGACTAAAGTCCAGCCCAGAACAGGCAGGGCAGTGGGGCAGGAGAGACCTCGCTACACTGCGCTGGGACCCCTTACAAGGGCTCCTCTGGAGAAGGTGAGGAGCAAGAAGTCCTTCCTCATGTGCTGGCCCATCAGGTGCTGACGTGCCTGGCTGCCAGCCCACCAACTCGGAATCACGCAGCTCCCATGAACGCTGTCTTTCTTCTCCCTGCTGCAAAGCCCTTGGCAGCCCCTCACCCACTTCAACTGGGGAGGGAGAAAAGCCAAGATCTCTTTTTCTGTCCTTTCCCCTTGCCAGGCTCTGCACAGTGCTGAGGGCCTAAGTTGGGGGTCTCCCTGCTGGTAACAGCACTGCAGACCTCTGCTCCCAAAGGAGTCACCCTCCAACCAGCGAGGAAGAGCAGGGTTGGCCCCAGCCCCACTGCGTGGATGGCTGAGGGTCCAAACAGGATGCCCTGTGCTACCTCTGCATATGAAAGAGAGAACGGCAGAGTATGAGCGTTTACACTTCTGCCAGTCCCTGTAGACACCAGCTGTTAAACAGTGTTTGGAAATATCTATCCAGCTGGAACTGGGAAAGCCACAGAGAACTCAGGACAGACCCATCTCTGGCTGCCAATATAACTGCTCTCTTCATCCTACCCTGGCTCTGCTGGGCCTGGACAAGCAAAGCTGTGTTCCTGCTGCAGAGCCAAGTGGCCTGGGCAGCCATCCCACCGCAGGCAAGCACAGTTCCAAACCACACGGGCTGCTCAGCCCTTTGGTGTAGGCTGCTCCCCATCACCAGCTTCCTTGCTCTCCTGTATCACATCACTCCTGTTTTCCATGGAACTGCCTGCAAGTTAATTTCTCCTCTGTATCTCTACCTGCAGTCCACCAGCACCCACCACCCACACTAAAGGCATCTATATCCTGCACCCAGGACACTGTCACTTCTTTTTAATTGCTTGTGGTTATCAGGAAAGAAGTTTGAGTTAACCTCTGCAGCAAGGACAGGCAAGAAAATTAACCCAATAGTTGCAGAGATATTATATGCAAGAGAAGCAGCAGCACTTGAGGAAATGAGAGTCCAAGCATGAACTAGTATCAATCAGCTCATTCACAGCTATCTGATCCCCATGTCTGAAGTGTCTCTGGAGGTCCATGGGTACAACATGCTGCCACACCTCCCTAAATTCAGCAAGACTGTGGAATTGAGTCACTATACTTCCTGAAGTATTTTGCTTTGGTCTATAGCATACTTGTTGGGCTGTAAAGACATGTTTGCTCCTAACTCTGTAGAGAGGACTTCAGCCTGGATAAGAAAACCAGCCACCCACCTTGCCTTGTGAGGAGGCAGCTCTTCCTTCAGCCAGCAGTGTGGTAACGGTGAGAGCATCCCAGTTCCTGGGGTGTCGGGCAGCATGAGGGGCCCACGCTGTCAGGCAGTAACTCATGGGAGGTAGAAGAGCCCAGGGAGCAGGCCTTTTAATTTTTCTCCTGCATCGTGTACTGAAGGTGTTCACAGCCCACTAGAACCATTCATGACAGCGAGAACATTTCCTAAATGCAGAATTCCATTCCAAGACACCTCTTCTCAGGCTCTCCTCACTCAGTTTCGTTTCAAAATTAACATGTATACTATACCATTTACATCATCTTCCAGTACCCTCCCACACACTTCTCTCATTTGCTTGGTGCTGTCAGAACTGTTTTGATGCTGGCATTGCCACATTACTCATGCTGCAGCAAGGAGACTGTGGCAGTGCTTCTGCATGGATCTGCCACAGCAGCTTCATCAAAAGACAGCAATCAGGTGAATGTTTCCCATTCCTCTGGAGACCATTCTGCTGAGGTCAAAGGAAACTGCAGATACACACCCTCAGCTATAATCATTACTGGAACCAAGCAACAAATGCCACCTGAAGTGTTGCACTTGTCATTCATTCAAGGGAGAAATCTAAAGCTGTTCAACAGCTTTAACAGCAACATGGAAAAACGAAGATTATGGGAAAAGAGGAAAAAAGCTTATTTTGACTTTTAGCAATAAAACAACATTGTTGGTCATGTTGAACTGTAAATACTACGCACTTTAATCTAAATGATTAAACTGGAAGTTTTTGGGCAGTATCTACCAATTTGTCAGGGAAAAGGAGCCATTATCATTATCCCCAAACTACAAAAGCTGGCTCCAGGAACACCTGGCACATCAGGTTTTAAAGATATGAGCTGAAATAACACTACAATAAGCAAATTCCTCAAGGTCACTTGGTGTATCAGTAACAAAAGTCCCTGAGCTAAAGTAGAAGAATCTCCTTTCCCTGACTGCCAATTCAGCAGGTCTTAACCAGCACTGTGAAATTCAAGAGACAATACCAAAGTAAAGAACAGAGCTGTCTGAGCCTGTGCCCAGGTAAGACTTTCTGGTGACTCCTCTTCTGGCACTCTCGGCTACAGAGGGAATCTAAGGTAACTCAATTCTTGCTGCAGATGTCTCAGATGTTTCAACGAGAGATGATTCTGTCGTTCCATCCCTATTCTAGTTAAACAGCCAAGCTTAAATAACAGAGCTCCACTCAAGTCTCTAAAAGACACCTGAGAACTCACTAGATAAGCATTAAGGAGATGAATACTAGAAAAGAATCATGTTAATAATAGAAAAATTCGAAGCATGATGAGAATTTCCAAGTTCCATTGCTTTAGTTCTTAAATTAGTTTACAGATTGTCTTTTTTGAAATTAGATTTATTTCTTGAGGAAACTGAAAACAACATACAGGCTACCAGTCCTGATTTCGCCCCATGTTTCATTAAAAAACAAGCACAACTGCAGATGTGTCAGACAACAGGAGGCCAGGTAAAGAATGGAAGAACAGAGATGTATTGGAAGCCTTAGGAAAGTTGACTATGCTCCTCAAACAGTGCAAAATCACTCCAACACAGCTCAAAACACCAGAAAGAGAGAAGAAGCAAGGGTCCTACTACTGACAGTACTGCCTCTGGTCATCTGAGAAGTCTGGTGATAGAAAAGAGGTCTCCTACAAGTCCAGGCACAGGCAGAAACATCACTGCCATCAGGTGCTTTACAAAGAACATAGTCACCTTTTAAAATCTTACAAAAAGTTATCACTGACTTGTGAAACTCATCCTGAATTAAGGGCAAGCCCCTATTTGTTTATACAAAAATTGCTCCTTGTGGGTGCAACCTGAACCAGTCGCAGATGGAAGCTTCATGCAAAGTGAAGAGGTCTACTGCCTGCAGTGCCACATGCAATGGACCAAACAAAGGGCCACCAGAGCACACACTGGGCATGATTCTGTACTGAACATATTCAAGAAACACTTGATTAGCTGGTCATCTGGCAGCCTGTCACCCTCACTGGAATGATACTGTAGAAGGGATAAACATAAGGGATATCTGAAGGGATAAACTTCCAAAAAACCCCAAAACAACTGGAGAAAATTATCAGACATGATAAAAGTCTTGGTAATGGAAAGCCTATGTCCTTTTGAGACAGCTGCTCTGCACAGAGCTTTTATTGCTATCTGTTATACTTCAAATCATAAACCAAGTTGCTTTTGCAAAGTCAGTTAATAAAGACTCCTCAAACATCAGGGTCACTGACTTTAAGTTAAAAGAGAAACCAAAATGCACTTTAGTCCCTGCAGCAGCTAACAGAGCGCTTACATTTGAGCAATGCAGCACAAGAAGTGACAGGAAAATTGGGAAGGCCCTTTGTCTCAGAGTGCAGGATGGCAGTGTTTCCCAACACAGTGCAGCCAACTGTGCAACTGTCAACAAGAGCAAATCTGGCACCTGCAGAAAACATGCCAGAAACAGATAACAAAGCTCCTGTTCCAGAAAAAATACTCTGCATAGAGCTCTCGAAAGTCACTGAATGCTGTCAGAGGTGAATGGCAAAACCTGCTGCAGGTGAACAGAGTATCCTGAGTTGGAAAGGACACACAAGAATCAATAAAATCCAACGCTTGGCCCTGCACACAGCAGCTCCAAGAACAAACCCCAAGAAGAACACCACACCAAGCAAATCCAGCTGTTTCCTACTAGGTCATCATTTTTGGATGAAAGTGTTGAGACAGGTGTTTGCAGCACATGGAGCACAGCATGCAACACCTAAAAGGTGCATTTAAATTCTACAGCAATTTGGGGACAAAGCCTGAATACAGGCATCTTTTCTCTGGAGGGAGAGTGGCAGACTGAGACAAGGAGTATTTCAGTTTCAAGGAGTTTTTCAGTAACACACAAGTAGTTTTCACCTTAGGAGAAGTTAACATCAAATTAACTCTGACAGAACAGAGGCAAGTTTGTTAAGGCCTTGCCAGCTCTCTCCACATTTGCTCACAGCACATCACTTCAGAGGCTTACATGCAAGCTCAGATGCCAAAGTGCAATTTCGTTCCTATTGCCTGGACCAGATTACTGCAGCTACCAGACTCAGGTCTTAACAGACACTGGTTTTATCAAGCCAACTACCCCATTCATCAGAAAACCATTTAATATCCTGAGACCAGGAGTTTTGGACATGGTACAAGGGAAAAAAAACCCAAAAACAACAACAACAGCAGCAAAAAAAAAAAAAAAAAACCAAAACAAAAACCACAAAAGAAAGCAAATATTTCCTTTCAGAATCTGTTTAAGCCTTCCAATACTGATGAACAAGGTAGTCCACCACAAAAATAGGACAGATTACCTCTATGCAAAACAGTGATTGTGCAAATATTTGCTACTCATCCTCCTGATCCTGTAAAAATGTAGGGCTAAAGATTTTCTGTATAAAAGTTGCAGTTTATTTCTTTTCTGATCAAGAGTTGTATCACTACTCAATACTACATTTTATTGCTAATCACAAATTGATGCACCGGGGTTTCAGAAGGGTTTGGTTTATAGCGTTCCTATGTAACAAAAGGAAAAAAGTTACAAATCCAGACTTTGCAGACACACTGCCATGTCCCTATAGAAGCAGGGATGCATTAGGTCTGTTTCACTAGAAAATTCTCTTGAACAGTTTCTGTTCTGTTTCACACAACCATGGTTTGCTCCAGTAGGAAAATTCACCCCATCATTCCATGCAAAAAGAAGGTGGCCAATCCGCTCCACAGCCTAAAATCCCTTTCCTACAGAATGGGAAAGGAACGTGTATTTACACTGTTCCTACTGTGGTATGCTCCTAGTGTTAATGCTTAAATTATTAGGAGCAAGTTGGCACATCTCCCAGGTACCCCTACTACCCAGCTCAAATCAGCTTCTTCTGGCTGGGGTAGCAAATTCTCTCCACCACAACAGAGATGTGTCCTAATACTCTATAAAAATGCTACGGTAACCTTTGCCAGACAGCAACACGGCAGTGCTCCTGCTTTAGAAGAGCACTGCACAGCCTTTCAGTAATAACACACAGCTCAGTGCATATTTCATCTGTCTCAAACCCAGTATTAGCTGCTGCAAGCAAAAGTCTGTGGACACACGATGGACAGTGCTGCCCCAGAGCAGTACTGCTTCACATATCGCTGCCCTGTCATCCCCAACACTGTGATGCTTGGATTTCAAGAAGGGAGAGTTAGGACTGTCCCTTTAGCCATATTGCCTTAGAGAAACTCAAAAGAAACTCTTTGGGAGCTGAATGTCTACTGGGAGCTGAACACCTATTCTTGTTAGAAGGCTGCACTTCACAAGGCTCCAGAGAGATTCCACTGGTTCTGAGGCACATACTATTAACAATTAAACTTATGATTAAGTAAGTCAAAAGCACTATCAGAACAAAAATATTAAATGGAAGGTTAAATAATTTGTCCTACAGAATTCAATTTCACATTTCACCTGTTCACACCAGCACCTCCTGTCTGTTCAGATTTGAACAGCCTACAGCTCAACCTCAGAGAGGAGGTGCTGAGAAACAAGAGACTGAAGCTGCTTGCGACAAAAAAAATGGATATAAATATAAAAGAGGTTCCATTTCCAGCACCAGTAATACTGCCTGCTCGAGCCCAGGTGTGGTCACCAGAGAGACTCCTAAATTCAGGAACATTATTCAATTAAAACAATAGACCATACTATTCTGCAGCTGCCAGGATTCCTGGCAACAACTCCCCAAAGAGTTTGCCACCTGTCAAAATTGTCTCTAAAGAAAAAGCAAGATTGCTCAACAAAATGAAAGCAACATCCCCAGACTGGCTTATTTGGTAAGGACCCAACTTCAGACCAGCAGTCTGCAGGCATCAGCTTCAGCAAATGTGATCTCTTTCACTATCCAACAGCTGCCTTACAGCTACTGCAGAGCATCAGCTTTTTAGCTTCCTTAAAATATAAAAGAACAAAACCCCAGAAGAAACCCTGGATTCAAAGCATCCAAATATGGCCTGTTGTACTGGAACGTTTAAATCCTTGGGGGAGGTGGGCATCTTCTTTCTCTGCCACAGGCAGCGTTTACTCCATGATGGCCCGGTACAAGGCAGGTTCAATATAATCTTCACGGTAGCGTGAATTGATCACTCTTTGTCTCTTCCTCTCTTGACTGACCTCCTTCTCTTCAAAGATCTCTGTGAAACGCATATCTGAAGCTATTGACTAGGAGAAAAAGACAGAATTAGTCGCTACAGCACAGATGAAATCCCTGCCTCCACATTCTCCTATGGCATGTGGTAAAGAAACAAGCCAAGACACATGGGAACATTCAGCCTCCTTCCAAAACTGACCAAACACAAGAATAAAAATATTTAAGAAACTGGATTTACAAGTCTGGGCATACAGTTAAGTGAACTGTAATTGGAGATCTGAAAATTCTCAAGTTTCAAATGTAACTGAGCACCTAATTTAAATTCACAATCATTCTCAGAGTAATAAACAGAGTCAGCTGTTCCAGTTTTCAAACAGTCTAGTACAACTTCTGATTTATAAAACAAGCATGTTTGAACACCTGGTCACAGAATTCAGCTCTAACACATTCTTTCTTAAGCCTCTAACATCCTGCGTGCCTGCCAACAGATCTGCATCAGGGTGTGCATGTTTGTCCTGTAAAACAAGACACCCCAGAGTGCTGTTCGTAACTACAGCTTTTGTAGTGGGAAGTGCAAAACAACAAAACAGGGTGTGGGACCTCCACCCTTACTGATAAACAAAACTTAATTGGAGATACCCCTGAGCAGCCCTTTCTGAAAATTACCCCTGTCTGGAACAGATGTCTGGAGACAGAGGTCCCACCTGAATTATTTTACAGTTTCAGGAAACAATCAGCTCTTTTGATGCAACCTTACTAAAAGCTTCTCAGAACAAAGTAATTGAAGGAACTTATCCGTTCTTTGCAATGAAAATAGACAACGGAACTTACGAATACAAGTATGAAAAGTCATTAGTGTGCTCTCACAATCTGTGACCCTATGATACCAACTCACCCTCCTGCAGAAGGAGAAATTCTCTCCACAGGGAGACAGAATTTTGTTTTTGTAGCCTGATCAACTACTGAGCTTTGCAATGATTAAAGAGAGCACCAGATTGCATTTTGCTGCTGCCACGTGTTCAGGTTGCTGTTCAAGCACAAATTAAAACAAATTTATTTAGTAGAATTTGCACTCCGTTTACCTACCAGCCTTGACTTCACTCTCTTAGGAAGCTCCTCTTCAAGAGTATATACATCATCCCTTTTCACCATCAGCTGTGAACCATCTTCAAATTCCACCTAGAACCACAAGTTGTTCTGTCAGAAGTCTTACAAGTTAGAACCCTGCCACAGCTATCCAGAAGTTGCCTTCTCCCCACAGAGCTCTCTCATGAAATAATCTTCTACCACTTGAAATTACTAAGATACATACACAGCTATGCACACTGCAACAGACTTGAATCAAAACCTCAATAATCTCATGACAATGATAGTCCAGCAAGTTTTGGGACATTCTTTTAACACCTGAAAAGACAGTCCGGTGTCTTGACACTTTAAGACAGCCTGCATTTTCTGAATACTCATCCCTTTAGAAGCACAAAAGGCACAGTGCACTCTCACTAGAGAAAAGCAAAATAAACTTATTTTAAGTAGTTTAAATTACAGAAAGAGTCTGATGAAGAATTGCAGACCAGAATTGCATTCAGAAGAGGACACTTTCAAGTAGGTACCCAGATGTACATACAGCTGCAAGCAATCACTTCCAGCAACTGCTGCCAGCATGTGTCACTGCTAACACAGTGAGAGCAACTTAGCATGGAGTGTTTAAGCATGACTCCCCTATAGCAACCCTGTTAACATAATTGGCTTGTTCTGAGTGACGAATTTTCATACAGCAATTTTGTACCTGGTACATCTGGATAGCGTGTGATGCGACAAACTTGGCTCCATAAACTTGTCCGTCTGTCCATCTCACCTGCACGACTTCTCCTTCAGCAGGGGGACCTAACTGAAGACAATCTCGACTCTAGAATGAAGATGGAAGAGGGGAGAGACAAGGAAGGTAAGCAGCTTCCTTACGTGCAGATTCAGCAAACCTCCAAGGGGTCACACTGCACACCATCCCAACAATTCTCCATTTTAGGGATGATGTACTAGGCTGAGATATATCCATTTATGCCATCTGCATTTAAATCCTAGCAGTGGTAACTCCAAAGTATTTCATGTGGGGATGGCATGCAAGTATCAGCAAGCTTTCTTCAGACCTACCACTGCTAAGCAGCCAGAGATTAGCTGCACTCCCTGTTAAACCTGTGCCTACTTGGCCTCAGTTAAGTCAGTCTCAGGTAACATCCCTAAGGCCATCCTGCAGCACAGCTCAGCCACTACAGGACCTGGGGAACAATTACCAGATCCCCTGATGTGTTTGCTCTACAGCAGCAAGAGCTGACTCATGTCATGCATCCTATACCACAACCCCCCTGCACAACATACCACAATGTCCTCTGGGTACAGGTTATCACTGAAGGAGCCATCATCAAAGTTGACCTCATAGAAAGTCTCCTTTGCAAGGCTGACCACTTCACATTGATAGAAGCGACCATTCTTGTGCTTGCTGATGACTATCTGTCCAGGGGACAGATCCTGGAGTGCAGCCTTAGCTCGCTGAGAAGAGAAAAATCACTTTTTTTTTACTCAATAACAAATGTGTTGAAGACCACGGCTGCAAGTGCTGGCAGACAACAAAGCAGAACATTTTAGTTCAGGCTAGTTACTCTACTTAAGCCATCATCAGTAAACAGTTTTAGAGAAGTTCTGCCTCCAGAATTTTAAATGCCTAAAGTCTAATCTGTTACATGCTACTGTCCTTAATTTACTTTAGTAAATTAGGTTCTCATTCTTCAGGGCAATGGAAGGCCTTTACAGAACACATTCTCTAATAGATTGTTGTGGTTTTGGTTAAAAATGCTGCATGGGTACTGTAGAAACTAATCAATCACTTAAAGGTGAAATTCTGTGACCACTCATGCAGACTGCTGAAATACTGGCACTAACTCCTGCTAACCTGATATTAAGTATCACAGCATAAATCTCACTCCGTTCCTCATCACAACAGCCACAGACTGTGGATGTGATGCTTTCAGGCCTTCTGGTCTGCAAACCAAAGAACAATAAAGGACCTGACTAAGATCAGAATAACAGCAAGGCCAACAGAATCAGAATCCAAGACCAACACTGCCAGATTACATTATGTGACACAGCCAAGCCTTCAAAGAAGTATCCAAATAATTACACAATCTAAAAACTTTTCAGTGCCTCCAAGACACTGCAGTTCAAATCTTGGGAACAACACACCTACACACCTCTGCCTGAGATGGAGTCTTATGCCTGAAGCAGGTAATGAAGACAACAAATGGCCAGTCATCAGGCTGCATCATGACTCCTGCTGCTTGGGCACAGCTGACATGAAAGGATGTGGGACACCGACCATGTGAGCACTGCACACAGCAACCTGCAATTCTCTTTCTCCTTTTCTTGCAGAAGATGCATTTCTGTGGACAGGAAAATAGAGGTTATTGGTTGGTACTGGATTTTACCCCCCACCAAGGGCTAGCTAACAGCTTATCATATAATAGCTGTACCATTTAGCCTCTTTGAAAATACTGCTGCTTTCTGACTAAACAAGCAGGCAGCTACCGGTTTTCGTTTATGACGAGACAATAATTCATAAAAGTGAAGTTATGCAAATGAAGAAAAAAATAAATTAAATATCTGCCAGCTCAACATGCACAAAGCATGCAACCCAAGGATGCCAGCAACAAATCTTAGATTAGATAAACTTGTAATGCTGTAACTCAACTGGGGCTTTCAGCATTTGACTAAAAAGTTAGATAAACACAAGCAACAAATGACCACAGAGGAAACAGTTAAAATTCTGTCACTACTACCAGTGACTCAATTGGGCCTGCTGGGCAGTTGCAGGAAAAGAATGTTGTCTGCAATACATATGCAAAGCAGAGTCATTTTCCCCTCAACAGTGAGCTGTTAAAACAGTTAAGTACAGCTGCTTTCCTGCTGAAGACCACCATCCATTATAGGAATGCCTCACATATCCTGAAGCATCTCGGTGCTTGAAAGCAGTCAACTAAGCAAGTTCAATAGCAGTGAGGAAAAAAACGAGCACAAAGAATTATCACCACCCTATAAATGTTATTTGCCACATACTCAAAACAGTGCCCCTTTTGCTGGCTCTTCGTGTGAATAAACACATAGTAGAACAAGGGAAGATTTTAAGAAATGGCGATAGGGACAACTGCCATCTCTCATACAGAGTTGAGCAGATTATACAGTTCAGTCTGGAGACTGAACCAAGATGACCTGGATTTGACGGGATAAGCAAAATCCCTCCAATTCTGAATGGACAAGAGACACCACCGATGCAGCACGAGTGATCCTTACCAGTCTGAAACGTTGCAGGGGGATTTTGCCAACATCTACAGGACTCCGTTCTGCAATGTTCACAAATTTTGCCTCAAGTACAGCCACAGCGCACATCACATGAACCCACCTGTCAGAAGAGAAGAGAGGAAAAATAAATTCATATGCATTAGGCCAACAGAGGATGCTTTGGAGTTTCAGCAAATACAGTCCTGTTCAAGTTTGCCATATAAACCACAACAAATAACCTCTGAGAATGATCGGTGTAATCCTCCTACTGCTACCAACAAGTCACATATAGGGCATACCCAAGGTTTCTTTATATTTAGTATCTACTACTAACAGGCTTAACAGGAAAGCAATTTAGTGACTCCTGCACGATAAAAGGCTGCCTGGACAAGTTTCAGTTATTTCATGGTGCTCCAAGTCTGCCCCATTGCTATTTTGCATCAAATAACTTTCGATGATCCACCACACCCAAAGCACACAGGACAGGCAGTTAGTTGTATGCACATTTTGCTGCAGAGGTACCTTGAACTTCAATGTTGTGCTATTTAAAACTATGTCTGCCCTTTGTCATTACTGCAACCACAAATAAGATGGAAAATCAAAATTCACTATAGAGAAGGGACTGAGAAATGTTAGTTCTTTTGGAACCTTCTTTTTATGTGGTAGATTATACCTCTGCACTATCAAATACAAAGCAATTAAGAGCTGCTCTCAACAGAATGAGAACCAGGCACTACCTAAAGAGGTAAGAACTGTTTCATGAGAACACAATGAACACACAAAGCGTGAAGGGTGGTGTTGGTAACTGCCACACCAAATGCATTTACCAGCTTACCCTCAGATACTTAGGAACTGAGCTCTCCTTATAATCAAAAAAATCTAGAACACTCACTTGTCATCATTGGCTCTCTGCAGTGCTCCTCCTCGTAATGAACACAAACAGCAGTCCTGGTGTAAAGAAAAAGGCATTAGCTAGTGCACCATACTTGCTGCAGAACTTCCACCTCAAAATGCACATCCAGAGGAAGAAAATGATTTTGCTGTCAGAAGAGAGCTAACTACCTTGTACAGATCAGCTCCTCAGCTCTCAAAACTTGCTGCCTTTAGAGCAACAAATATAGACTCCAAATCTTCTGCAAGCAAGCAGAACCTACCACTGAAGCATCAACTTCTTTGTTATGGGTTTCTTTTACACCTGCAATACCCTATATCCTTTGGGGATGTGTAAAAGGATCTGGAACAAACACGAGGAAATAATAATTGAAAGGCTGACCCATCCCACTGACCTAGAGTCTATACAGCTGTTGGAGGGAATCCCATTTTTCTTGCTTTCTTCACATTGGCACATCTGCCTAGCTATTAACACAAGTTATTTTCTGGCTTAGAAATTGTAGCTACCATAAACTCAGAAATACAATGGAGCTATTCCCACATTCATGCACAACATCTTCCATCAAACTCAAATGAGCTCAGCAGCTTTGCACCAGTTAAAAGCCTATCACTATGGTTTAAAAGTACCAAAATACAAGAGACTGGCTCCTAAACATTCTCTAAATTGTGTTCTCTTCACAGGATAATTAAAAAACCCAACACCCACAACACTATGTGAATTAACTCTGTAGCCAAGTTCCCAGATGTACCAGACTCCATGGGTGAAAAACTTTACCTCTTCTAATGCGTTTTCTGTACACCGGGAGCACATCCAGTCTTCAGTGGCCTTGTCAGGGGATACACCATAACAGCCTAGAACAGACACATCTCATATAAGACTTCATTTAAACTCAAATCCATTTCCTTTTGGCCCAGAAGTAAAGCGGAAATTAAAATCAATGAGCTGTGATGATGCTGTGTATTTGAAGCCACCCATGCAGCCAACTGCCTACCTCACAGGCCAGCACCCAAGCATATACTCCTCTGTATACATGGCAAGGGCTGAACTTGGTCTATTTGTACGTTAGATCAAGTGGCAGAGGCCTGCTATGATGTACAGGCTCAGTACGGAGAATGCCAGAGCTGAGGGTAACATCTGGATGCACTCACTTGCGTGAACACAGACGTGGCAGTTCTTGCAGGTGATGAGTACACTGGTTCCATCTTCCTCCAGGTAGGGAGTTGAAAGATTGAGGTCAGTGCTGCAGCCAGTTGCAGTAAAGCACATTTCAGGAATCAGGGGTTTAGTTCGGATCTTTCCATCCGCAGCAGCTGGAGTTGCTCCAGAGTTTTGACTGCTGCCTTCACATTCTGCCTGTGAGGGATGGATAGGGAATTGAAATTTTACATGTAAAATGGTCTCATTTGAGCTTTACTCACACATTGTTTTATAGATATATCCGGTTTAAAGAAAAAAATGAAGGTACGGAAAGATCACAGAGTCAGTAGGTTAGGTGAGACTATAATTATGTTTATAACTATTTATTACTATTTATAATTATGTTTATAAAATTCTCAGCTGCTGTGGCTTCAGAATGAAATTACTTTCTGCTCAAATAAATTCAAAGTCTGAATTGCATCCCTCTAATGAGCAAAAAGATACACACCAAACTGCATCTCTTCTGACAGAAGTGGAATCACCAAGCCTACCTCATGCTCTACAACCTCTAGGCAACACCTCTTCTGCATTTCCCTCCTGTAATACAAAGGATCAAAACACTGCTATCTATCAGCGTACACTTATCCCAGTATGGAAGGATTACACTAATAGACAACTACTAGAATCCCCATTATTTTTTCCCCATTATTATTTTCACTGTATTTCTGAACAAATCTAACAGGCTTTAAACTAATTTGTTCCTGGAAAACAAACAGACTAAACCCACAACTTTCCATATTAAGCTCAGAAAACTTTCAGACTAATCCTTCATAAGTTTTTCTTCTAAACCAATGTCAAATCAAATAACTAAAACCTAAAAAGTTTACAGACATGTATCTCCATTCAGGCTATTCCTCTGAACAGCTAAACAAAAAATTAATCTCTCTCTTTGAAAAAATATTTAAACTATCCATTGTACCTTGTAGGCTACCACAAAAGTAGCTTGCCTAATCTTTTAAAATTACTGTTACCAGAATTTGCAGTAGCAGAATGAATCTGCACTCTGTCCCAGCTACATTGCCTCAAAAGCTAGTGAGAAAAAATAACGCTCACAGTCAGAAGGAAATGGACAAGTTTTCAACAAGTCCTGTTTAGTCTAATTCTGTAAAACATACTGATTTAAACTTACATTGCATGTCAAGCAAAAGACAAAATGACTGAGGGAAATCTATTAAAAAATTGAAGGAAAAAAAGACATTTTCCACCAAGCAGCAGATACTCTTCTTCCCAAAGGAAAACTGCATATTTGTCTGGCATTTTGTGCCAATTTTTTATTTGAACGGGTAACTGAAGTGAGTTTCCAGACTTGCTACAGACTTTCTGAAGTTCTGGAACAAAGACTCCAACAGCTCAAATACTGGAAGAGCTTCTACTCCACTGCCTGGTGTAGACAGACATTTGAAAACCCGCAGCTAGAAATTTTCTGCTTAACAGCAACTTACAAAAAAAGATAACTTCAACTGTCCTCAAATCGTTAACTTTATACCTTTCAGCACTAATGAAAGCCTCATGTACCACACACTTCCTAAGTAGAATTCCCACTCTTAGGAACTTGCTCTCATATAGCCACAACTGTACAGTCATTACAAATGAATCAAATATGCTTAGCATATGGAAAGGGTCAAACTATCTCAAAGTTGCAGGTCAAATACACAGACAACTATTCAAGCTACCTTAAAATTATTTATCTTAGGTATATCAGAAAATTCAGTGAGGGACTCCTGCCTGTACATTTATTCAATATGACAAAGGACTTCTGCACCCCATCCTGTGCTACTGTCATGGATACACTCCAAGACAAGACAACTTTCAATCTACACCATCTATAAACACAACCCTAAATGCTTTTAAGTAAAAGGTTTTCTTCCTTGCCAGCTCCTCAAAGACAAATACTATGAGAGGACCGAAAGTGAAGGAGTCAGTCTGGAAAAGGAAAAATGAGATTTTATAGTCAGCTCCAGCAACATTTAAGCTCCATTCTGTGGTTTGAGCAAAAGCCACAAAACACAAAAGCTTCTGCTGAACAGCTGAGCAAGCCCCTGGGAGCCCACAGGGGCCCATCACAGGTACGAGGATGTTCACCGGCTTTTGCTCTCCTGAAACAACTCCTGGGGAAGACTGCAACATGAATATAGCTTTTGTTAACTGGCAATATGCAAACCCACATGTTTAAAACTACGTACCACAGCAGCACCTACTCTGTTAGCTGTGACAGCGTGAGCAGTCTCGGTTTCATACCTGGTATGCCTGGAAGAGCATACAAACAGCACAGTATGGGGGCTGCTGGGCCATGGTGCGATTGTATTCTTTTTCAGCCTCAAAGTTCGGTGGCCGATTCTGCCACAGCTGGCTCAGTGGCTTGGCCCATGCTTCTGTCTCCTCAGCCTCTTCTTCAAGAGTTAGCTGCTCTGATGCCTCTGTGATAAGAGAGCATTCACTCAGTGATTATGTGGCCTTTTATAGATGTTATTCTTGTAAATGAAACTAAATAAGGCAAGAAGCTATGAATGGAGATGAAAGGAAGACTGCCAGAAAGCCAACTGACAGAAGGGTGATGGAAGCCAGTAACTCAGTCTCCTTCCTAAGAGGCTTCTACTAATCAAGCAACAGTGCAGAACACAAAATAGGTTTAGTGTGGGAACAGAACCAGCTCCAAATTACATCTACATCAAAACTAAAGCCAAAGAATTTGGCAGTAGGGTTTTGGTTTTTAATTATGAATATTTACATCAATGACTGGAATATTCTAAGGCAGATTCAGTCAGGCAACAGTCTCTGGTACTGGTTTAATTTTTCTTTCCAAAGAAAAGTACAGGAAAGAACCATCTGAGAGAAAAGTTTAACGATACAGTGAGATATGCACCTTGTCTAAGAGACAGAGCTGACAGTTACTGACTCGTGTTTATTGCCAGCTACTTACTAGAATATCCCACACTGCCTGCAGAAGCTGAGACTCCCCACTCCAATTTCCCAAAGAGCAGAATGCTTTACTTACCATCATCACTGATGCAGTCTTTCACCAGGAGTGGGTGATGACGTGGGAGTTTGCTCAACGGCTGCCGACGACCCTTGGACTTCTTACTCTCCTTCACGGAGCCTACGTACTCCTTTCCCACCTGGACCAGGAGAAGCAATTCAGCTGTCAGCTAGCACCTGCCCTTTTGACACCATTTTGCAAGGAATTCACTTTGAACTTAGGGAAACGTCTTCAAAATGCACACATGCTTCCAGAATTTTATTTCCAACAAAGTAATTTCAGCTCTAAACTCTTTTTCAAAGTGCTCAGAGGACTTTTGTTATGAAAAACTGGACAGAGTTGTACTAGCTCTCTTGAGTCAATAGAACAGACACTTTTCACAGGTCCCAGTGTAGCTTTTCATGCATGTCTGTTTCTTTAAAAAATAATGTAAAAGACAGAAACAAAGAAAGGCAAGTTCGATGGTTCCACTTAAGAGCCATGCTAAGAAGTCTCATGAATTCTGGACAAACCTCAGCTTTTGTGTCACTTGAAATATTCCAATTAAAAAAAAAAAAAAAAACCTAGAAAAAATACAGTGCTCACAGATATCTTCAGCTAAATGGGTTATTTTAAATGAAGGACACTCTCCTCCTTTCTGCTTATTGCTTGCCTTGATTCTTACCAGACAAACTGGAAGGAGATTGCAACAGCTATTTCCTCTTCCCTTAGCCTCAAACAAAAACAACTGACACGCTGACAAAATTACTACTAACCTGACAAGCAGGGCAATAAAGGTAATGATTTCAACAGTCCAGGAAGTCTCCCTCTAGATAAGAAACTACCCTTTTAAAAAATCTGTTGCTCTTTTAGAAGAGGCAAATCTTGGATTAAATGCATCCTACATATTTTAAACGTCATCTTTTCATAAAAGAAACCAGAAGAGAGCACAATAATCATTACCTCTATTCTCTTACACGGAGCTGGATACAAGACTTCTAAGAAATACTGAAATTAGCATTCCTAGTTACCACCTAATGGAAAATTTGTTTCAAAGTACACCACCCTGGGGAAAACAATCCACACCCATTCAAAATGTCACCTTTTCCCTGTACAGGACATGCAATGGAGACATCAGCAACAGAATGTCTCTAGCTTAAATAGCCACAACAACTGTCTCAGTTTCAGCTTAATTATCAAGACTGGTCCATCTTTGGTATAATTTTTAACTTCTTAGGAAGTCATTACTCGCCTCCCATTCTCTAAACACAGATTTAAAGAGGAAAACAAAATACTGGAAGGACACTATCAGATAAGATTCTAAATCTTCTCTTAGGTTGTTTAATGAAACATTCATCGTCAGCTTTTAAACACTGAGATTTGCATTCTACCAACCAGTATTTTTGCTGCATCCTTTCTCCTCTTTTAAAAGGACAGACTATCCATGTATGCAATTTTATATTAGAAGCACCTCATCACATGACCATGCTTGCAATAAAGGCTGGAACAAACCAGATTCGTTTTAGGTACAAATAGGTGTCTCTTAGTATAAAAGGACCTCAATCATCCTATAACACTATCATGACAAAAACATTAAGCTACCCTTTCCATTACAGCACTTAAATAGTTTAGAGAAGCTCTCCAGACAGGTGATCTCCTTGCTTACTTGAAGGGCTAAGTATATAAGGCTTTCATCTGAATTCTTGTGTGTTTGGCAAAACCCAGAAGTGCAAGGTGCTACACAAACCACCAGTGGGATGAAATCGTCATCTGCACAGATAGGAGGTTTTGTCACAGCAAATTCCTGCCCATGGAATTACAGCCCACCAGTTTTCATTCTTTTGTCATTCATACCTCTGTCAGTTCTTGCTCACTGACACTGGAGGTGGCACTGGCTTTCTTCCCTGAAGTCTGCTCGCTGTCGGATCCGCTGGCATCCCCCTTGGCGTAGCTGTGGACTGTGAACACCCCGGCTGGTGCAGGAAGAGTTCGCTTTGTCAACGGATCAGACGATTCCGAGTCCGAAGAATAGGCAGGTGAGCTGGACTGGGCACTGCACGCAGCACTCTGCTTTGAAGCTGGCAACACTGAAGTGGAATTTGAAGCATGAGAAATGGAGAGATCCAGTACAGCTGCTTCTTGTTCTTCTTCCTCCTCAAGCTTCACCGTTTTCAATTCTTCAAATTTGGCCGAGTCCACATGATCTGGAAGAAGGGAATACACTGACTTTTTCTGAAGTCTGGGCAGACAGAGAACATTTGCACAACTGTGTGCACAAAGCCAAACAGAAAAGCAAACTACTACGCACAAAAAAAGTGACAGTACATGATATAAAGAGTAGATTATTAATTCAAACACCTAAAAAATCATAGGTGGCTTAGTCACAGAGAGAATAAAAGCATCTGGTCATTGCCTCTCCCATCACAAAAACTGGGGTATATCAAACAAAACCAGCAGACAGTGAGTTCAAAATAAACAGAGATGATCCTTTATACAGATGTGCATGTAGTTAAAACAGCCCAACTCCTAGCCATATGTGGCTGTGGGTAAAAGGTTAAAAATGTTTATGGAAGACTTAATAGAAAAAAAGTAAAACCCCACAAATGCATAGAAGATTATTAAATACAAGCTGGAAAGAGCTGGAAAACAATACAAGACGGAGTATCCCACATGTTTTCCCTGTTTTTGTACTGTTTCACAAGCCCCTTGCTCCTCCCCTAATAATTAGGAAGGATAACTCATCCATTACAAGCCACACAAATTTTGTCCAGCCTACTTATTACAAAATTACAAGTGACACACCTATAAGCATACCAGACTCACAGTACCAGGAAGTGTGCATGTATTTTACTAAACAATTCCTATACATATTGCTCAAGAGAGATGCAAAGGAGCTTAGACTACTGAGGCATCCCATATACTTCTGTACACAGGCAGGCAAAAAAGAGTAAAAATAAAAAACTAGAAAATGAGTATTTCAATTCTTGTAACAGTACATTTCTAAGGTGCTAGCAATGGCTCTGACAAACCAGTGTCTGCTTTTTTGGACACAAAAGCATCCTACCAAATCATATTGAAGAGTGCCCCAGATAAGCCTGGCACACAGTTACCTGCAAGTTTGAGCCTTTGTTCACCTTGCTGCACAAATTCACTCGTAGGCCTCTCACAAGGTTCTGCCATGTCCGCTTCATAGTGTGTGGAGCTCAGCTCCTCCTTAGGGAATGCCTCACTCTCACTCACCTCCTGAGGCACTTCCAGGCAGACTCTGTGCCTTTTTGTTCCTATGCGGTGCTTGGGGATGCTGCAGAAGACAAATCCCTATGTCAGGTTAGCAAACAAGTAAATGTGTTAAATTCCTGTGTGAATGTATAAAATACAGTCTGATTTGGATTGGTGTTTTATGAGACAACCTCTGGAAAGCCAAATAGTTTCCAAATTATTCTGAAATGTTTTCTTTGCCTTTACTGAGGAAAAGTCAGTAATCCCTGGAGATGACTTCTCAGCATATTAACCGTGTATTAAGGCAGCTATTGCTCCAGCCAGGCATTCTTGATCTTAAACAAAAATCCCCCTCCAAACAAAATCCCAAACAAATCAAACCAACAACAAAAAAATCCACCGCCAACGACAGCTTTAGGAACAGTAACTAGCACTGACTAAAAAAGATCTAACTGCAAAATGTAAGGTGATTTGACCTTCAGCAACCAGGAACTGCACACCAATGCAGTTTGTACCAGAATTTGCTAGTAAGCAGTGTCCCATCATCTCAATACAATACCTTTTTCTTCTGGCCTGTCCATACAAGGTACACACTGCCAATCCTGGCTTTGGAGGTCTGTCCCAAGATGAAGAACTAACTACCTTCCAAGCTGGTATGTTTCCTGCTTACCACAGACTATCTATTCGTGTGAACTTAAATAGTAAAACATATTAAGAATAAACCCTATTCCCAGGAAAAAACATTATGGATAACTCTCACTGTTCTATCAGAATGGCAAACATTTAATTGCAACTGGGTTCAAATTCTAAGAATCCAATAGAAAAGTAGAGGACTATGTAAAGCAGTACCTTTTTGTCTCATCCCCATCCACCTCCTCTTTACATGACTCTTCTGTTTCCATCTCCTCAACACACTGTTTCCCATTCTTGACTTTTTGCATGAGATCCCCTTTAAGGAACTCTGCTGCCTCTGGGGTTGGAAGAGCGTGGTCAATGACAGCCACGTCCTTCCCAGCTTTCCAAAGCTTGTAACGATCTGGCTGGTACTTCCTCACAAACACATCCATGGAGATCTTCACCATGTCCTTCCGACATGAGCACTGAAGACACAGAAAATATTAAAGTAAGGCCAAATACTCCACAACTCTACTCTGCATTTCTCTAGCATTTTGCTTTCAGGAGTTTAATGAACAAAATCTCACACTCACATATAATTGAGCCTCAGAACTCTCAAGACTCTTTCCCAGAAAATCAAAAGGGTATAAATTAGGTTACTAAAAACGGCAGAAAAGCCAGCAAAAAAACACAAAACAGAAAACAAAATGTTATCACAACAACTAGGAAAGAAAGCTCACCAGTCTTTTTACAGAGTTGCTGGTAAAAGCTGAGGATTTTAAAATGAGCTCATACAGAAACAGGCTGCAAAACCAGAGACTATACTGAAGAAATCAGAGCCACACAAACTCTGGGCCTACCCAGAGCACAAGAGGTTCCCCTCATCCAGACATGGTTACAACTAGAGTTTCAGAGCAGAGACTTTGGTGTAGCTTCTGAAAACATAACCCTTGTTTGTAAGGCACCTCTACAGGGATAAACCACTACTCAGTATAAAGGTTCAGCCAAGACACTTATTTTGATAAGTCATTTAAGTTACCCAAGTTATATTCCAGGCTAAACAGTCAATAAATGATGGTTAAAATATTGGAGAAAAATACTGATGAGCTCTGCCCACCAAGCCTATTCTTTCACCTCTGGAAAGAAAATCAGTTCCAGGCTTTTCTTCGAAGCCTCTATAGGTTGCACAAACTTACAAAAGCTACAAAGTTACAAAACATGTTGCATACTATCAATACAAGGCAGCAAGCACGACTTTGCCTAGATGTTGCTACTTGATGAGAAAACAAACATCCCATCTTGAAAAGGCTTGAAACCCCTCTCTTCAAACTAAGAGTGGAGGCTTAATGATGGCAGCAAAGCACTCACCAGCACCGACTGCTTCCCGTACTCAATCCACCGAAGAGTAGCAAAGTTGGTAGATTCAGCACAGTTAAAGCCGTGGTTGAAGCCAGCATGATAGCTATAAGGAAAGGTTATCATGAACTCTCCAGCCTCCTGTGTCACCTACAAGACAATTGAGACACCACAGTGTTATTCAGAGCTTAAGAAGGTACTTGGTGAATATGATTAAAAGGAGATCCTGTATCCCTCTCTGCAGCACACCCAAAAAATCCAATTCACAGATGGTGGAGCTCCCTACTGCAAGGGACAGACTTGCTACTGACCTTCACTATTTTGCTATTTATGTTAAATGCCTGTTGACTGAAAAGCCATGCTCAGCAGTATTTTTACTAAAGCACAACACAACTGGTCAATTTAGCCCATAAATGGTTATACATACATAACACTCTGTCACCAGCTATATGAAGTTCATAAAGGTACTTATCTGTATCACCTACAGATTTGGCTGAACAGTATCCAAGGCCAAGTAAACTTCTATCCACAAAGAACTTATTGCTGTTCACGTTAGAGTTCAACTCCCAGTCAGTCTTCCACTGCTTGCACTTCAACATTTCCCCAGTGTAAAGGTTTATGACAACAAAACCCTTCAGCTGCCTAAGCAGATCTTACAGTATTGCTGAATAAGAACTCAGACTACACCTCTATTACCTCTGTGTGGAAGGGAGAATAGCAGGTCATTACCTGAGAAAGTAAGCCCATTGAGTTACTAATGTAATTAAAAAACTAACGGGGGGCAACCCTTATTTTCTATTGAGGAAGCAGATTGTAACAAACAAAACTAGCAGGGGCAAATTTGAAACAAAGAAAAAACTCACTTCACTAAATACACATCTAAACAATGAAGTGAATCAAAACAAAACACTGTCTCCTGTGTTACAGTTAAAAATTAAAAAAAAAAATAACCCAAAAAACCCACAGAAAACCAAACTTTGTTCTTAGGAGCCCCTGACAGATCTTTCAGTCTCTAACTCTTTCAGGACCCAATTGCCAGATAAATGGAAGCACAATAGGAAGGACTGCCTTATATCCTGCCTGTTTCTATTTTCCTCTCTAAGTATCTGCTACTGGCTGCTGTCAGAAACAAGACAAGGCTGCAAGAACCTCTTAATCAAGCTGGTATAACCACGATTATTTTTCTACACCTTATCAAATGGAATTCCGTATTTCTTCAGAATTGATGGAGAGATGAGAGTCATCTTGTGACGGAGAAATGCTTCACAGCTTTGGGCACTTCCTGGGAAAAAACCTGTTTAAAATAAAGACAGGGAGAGATGTTACCATTGTGCACAAACTACATTTATTTTTCAGCAGTTTTATGCAAAATTAGTGTCTAGAGACTTTTTCCCTACAAGTATGGACCACCTTATTTGAAGTGTGGTAGTTTGCATGCTGAAGAAAAATGACAAATCCCTAAGATTTATCTTTTAACAGCTGCCAGTTTGAAAGAAGATAAGAAAGACCTCAAATAGAAGGATCATCCCTTGCCCATAACCTTCCAGTTTTAATAATCAATAGCTAAGGATTTTCTCATTAAAGTGTTCATTATTTGTAATGCGACAACTTCTCTTGTATGTATCCTATAAGCAAACATTCAGAAGTAATGTCATCTGTATTTTAAAAGGCAAATTACCAGTTCAGTCATGCCAACCTGTGCTCTCTAAAAAAGCTGAAACCCACTGCAGCTATCCATCCCATCTTTAGGAAAAGCCAGGACACGAACTGCCTGATTACCTTTCGCAAGCCTCTCCAGCCGCTTCCCATGCTCTGGGGGGATGGAGTACCTGCAGTTGTAAGAACAAGTCTGTTAGGCTCAAGTGACAACAACAACAACAAAATCTTGAAGTTTAACTGGAAATCATAATCAGTCATCAAGATGTGAATTACTTAAAAAAAAAATTATCTTTCTACACTTGTCTTTTTCAAAGTTTGATATAAAGCTAAAAATCTTCACTGAGAACTTTTACCTTTCTATCCCAATAAAAATCAACACCCAAAAGCTGACCATTTCTTTCAAAAATTTCTGCTCAAGCAATCAAGGAAGTAAAAAGATGTACGTAACAAGGAGATCTGTGCAGCAAAATATGAATTGCAATGAGATAGGGAAGTGCACTTCCTGAACTGTCTCAGTTCACAGCTGTGGAATCTCAGTATACTCAGTGCTAGAGAGAAAATGTATTCACCTCTTTCAGCTGCTCAGACAAAGATGGGACTCAGTCAGATGCCGCATCCTTCACACATGCACAACTCATGGAGTGCTCTTTAGGACTATGTCTCTCTCTCTCTGCATACACTTTTTTATGGGTGCCACAAAACTCCTGGTTGGTACGACTACAATAAAATCAACCTTGTTTGCTTTCATCTGGAATACAGTGCTATATCATTAATGGATTCCTTGCTAAATTAATCAAAGATAGCAGCAAAGGTCACTTCTTCCAAGTACTACTGTAGAAGAAGCAATGACCATATAGTTCAACAGACTCAACTATTCTGTTTCATGTTTTCCTGCTACTGCCACGGCATCGGGTTGTTCATGGGTCACATTGTGCTAGCTATTATTTGTTTCTTCAAAGTTGTAATAAAAGGCAGCCAAATAAACTAGTTTCCAACAAAAGTGCCATGGAAACAATTGTTAAATTTGCTTGAGAAATTCATTTGAGAACAGAAGGGCATGATTCACTCTTAAAATGCAGCCCATGCTACAGAGAAATTCAGGAGCCTCCCCTAAAAAGAATCAAGAAAGCTCAGGCACTGGACAAACCACTCAGTGACATTTACTAGCCTGATGTTTAGATATATGATAAACAGCTACAGTTCAAAGTCTATTGAAAAGACTTTGCCTGTTCCCCAGCTGTGTGACCATACCTCTGTATGGTCATTCTAGAATCTCAAGAAATGGTAAGCAAGTTTGCCAAGTTACAGCCCTACCACAACAAACAGCAACCGTGCTACACTGCAATTCAGAAGAACCCTCTGCCTCAAGACAGCGACCAGACCCTTCCAGAAGGTAACCAAACAAATTCTATTGAGGACATCCACAGCTCTGCAAGTCCTCAAGATTTCTAGTGCTCTTGTCATCAGACAGAACTGCAGTGCAAATCCTAGCTTCGTGACTTTGACTCCAATGTTTTATGGTACTGCTTTTCTACATCTAGAAGATGCCTTAGAAAATCTTACCATGACTTGGGTTCCCCAAAATGCAAGTAATTAATACTGTAGAGATCCATGTCCTCAGTGTGCCAAGCAAAGGAAGTTTTCCACATGCCAAAATACAGGTAAGGAGTATTCACTCCTTCAATGGTTATGCCACTTTCATTCTCCACAATATCCAGGATTGTGTTTAATCTGCCAATATTCCATGCATCTACATGCTGAAAAACACAAGCCTCATGTCAAACAAAGATTACAAAGTATGAAATCACACCGCTGAGATGACAGTTTGCAAAAGCCTAACAGACACTGGTGAAACAGCACATCACAGAATGACAGAGTTCAAGCTGGGAGTTAGTTCACCTAAACCCAAAGTTCTGCGTGGTAGCTTGCACAGCAATTGCTTACTGGCCTTCAAGGAGGGAAAAAAAATTACCAGCCAACATAATGATTACAAAGGAGAAATAACCACAAAGCTACAGACTTGACAGAGCAGAGAACAATAGCTGATGTTGATTGAGTTTGAGCTGATGTCTGAATCCTCTTGAACAAAGCCACTTTTTGTTCCAAACATCTTTTAAAAGAGTAAATCATGGTCATTTAGGAGACAAGCAAGCAGAATGCAAATTGTCTTTTGACAGTTATCATCCTACCCCCTAATGGCTACAGAGCTATCCCACAAAAATACATACACCAGCGGATACCAAAGCAGCATGTATCCATTGATCAACACTTCCAACCCTCACATTCCTTTCAGGACAAAGCAACGCTTGGGCAATCGTGGTCATGGCTTGCCTAAACTGAACTGCACTACACAGCAGTGCTACCAAAGGTCCCTTAAAGCTACCTCTGTCAGCTGCCTACCCCAGAAGCTGGAACTATGCTAAGACTACCATTAACTCTTTCCAAAAGGTAAGAGTCAGATGCCACGTCAGTATTTATGGAATGCAATGTACCAGGGGGATAACTGTTGCCTGAAAACCAGAACAGTTTCCTTACCTTGTCGTAGAGTGTGCCATTAACGTCGGCCCCGTAGATGGGGGCATTGAACGTAAGGTTCTTCCAGTATTTTCGTTCAAGGTCTTCAAAGTCCGTGTACCGGGGTGTGCAGTACCTGAAAAAGCCAAGAGAGATACTAAAGACTTTGCAGTTTGATATTCGACAAGTCTAAACCAATGTTTTCCTCCACTGAATGGAAAGTTACAATAAAAATACCTAATGTGTGTTACCAGCCAGCTGAGCAGTGAGAGCAGTCACGGCCCCGTTTCTGCCACACTTGGCAATGGAAGTATCAGGAAGAAAACGACTTTCCCCATTTCTCAGTTTACTTTCCTTTTTTCTTTTCTGTCAGAACAATCTCACTTTCTAGCTGTAGTTACTTAGAAGCAACAACACAGTCAAAACCAGAAATTAAACAAAGAACGGCTTAAAAAAATGCCAAACAAACCTAAAGTTTTCTGCCACTGTGAAACTAGCAAACTTTCCCAGACTCATCCTGGTCAAATATGCCCTGTTTACCAGCAAAATACCCACTTTTGATGCCCATTCCCTGTTAACTATATACTGTAACTATAGTGGCTACATACTACATATAGCGACACATAGCTATATAGTAACTATATACTGTAGCACTGTATATGTAGCATTACTGTATATGTAGCACTGGGAGATCAAATTTAGTCTTAGACACCTATTTAATTAATGCATGTCTGTGTACAAAGATTCCAGACAATTACGTATATCATGTAAAACAGTAATTTCCATGAAATTATTCTATTAAACAGAACTCTAAAATACCTGGTCCGAACTGCTTTTGAATGATAAAATAAGCTTTGATGGACCAACTGTAGCTGGCAATTCCAATGCTATTTCTAGTTACTGCAAAGGCTATTTTGCTTCAACTCCTTTTCAAGTAATCTTTTCTTCATCTCCTTTTTTATGTCATGAACTTTCCTTTCTCCACTGCTTAGTAAGTATTTCAATGGTCTACCTATTGGGGACAGACAGACAGGAGCCTAAAGCACAAACCAAAAGCTCTGCTGTCATTACACATCATCTTGCTGCACAGGTGACAAAGGTCCCAATCCACACAGCCTGCTGGACAAGCAACCTCATCTGCTCAGGGCACGACAGTCACACTGCTGACCTCAAACCGTACCGAGGACCTGGTCCCTGTGGGAAGCTGTGGATGCCTCATCCCTAAACGCGTTCACAAAGCCTGCTTGCATGGGGCCCTCAGCCCCCTGCTCTTGAGGAAAGGCTCCCCGGCCCGACAGGGTAGGGAACCGGATGATCTTTAACGCCCCTTCCAACCCAAACCACTCCATAACTACGTGCCCGGGACCGGCCGTACTTGTCACTGTTGGCGATCCTGCGGAATTCGCGGACCGTCATGGCCTTCTTCTGGATGTTGTACTGCGTGAAGAGCCCGGACTGCCCTGTCACCACCTGCTGGATGGGCGCGGGGATGACGAGCTCGTCGATGTCATCGTAGCACTGCCGCGGCTTCCACTCCTTGGGCGGCACGACCTGCGGGGACACGCGGGCCGGGAGCGGCGGCCGCGGCCGGGGACAGCGTCAAACTCGGGGAACTCGGGCCGAGCCGCGGCCGGGGCGCGCCC
>VWZN01019701.1:549170-595305 GCA_013396955.1 Regulus satrapa | reverse complement strand
CCGAGGGAGTGTCGCCGGGTGGAACTTATCCCGGTCCGGCGGGCGCTCAGAGCGAGGGGGGCGCTAGCCCCGGGTCCGCGGGTGATGCTGTGAGCGGGTGAGTGTCGGGCGCGATGCGGTGACACACAACAGGCATCTGCCAAGCCAGCGCGCGAACCCCGCTAATTACACTCCTACGGTTTCCGTGTGTAAACAAAGCCGGAGTAGAATTGGATACTTTGCAGACGTCTGGCAGCGAACGCAGACTGAGGCTGGAGCGGCACCAGGCCCGGCCCACGCCGGGGCTCTCGGCCAGCGCGGTCCGGCCGTCTGCAAACGTGGAAAAGCGCTGCCGTAGCCAGCGGGTGTTGCCAACAATCCGTCGTGTCAAGGACCGGGAGCTGACAGCGCAGCTTTAGCAGCGAATGCCTTGGAGTGTGTACAAGGCCGAGTGCTTAACAGACCCTGTCCAGGGACAGTGACCTCTCCTTGGCTGGGACTGGCTGCGATTTTCAGACTCTGCTGGGCTAAATGCGTTTTAAATCTCTTAAGTGGCAATGAGCAACCTTGAAAGCAAGCACGACCCACCTGAAAAAGGTTATAGCCATCTTCAGAGACCACTCTTGGTCCCTCATGCCTAAACAAAACCTTAATTTCACTCTGTTTCTCCTAATACATGCTTCCTTTGCTCTCATGTTACAGGCAGGCAGCAGCCCTGAAAGGCCTGACAAAACACCGCTCCAACACAGCTTTTCCCTGGTCTGCCGCCACTCTGACCTGCTCAGATTTTGAATTGCCAGGTACATACACCCCAAACCCCCGAAGTGGATTACAGCAGCAGCAGGCACGACACATGGCCTCCTATAAAAGCTCAGACAACTGTCAGGTAACAGTTTTGAGACAAACTACATTTCTGGCCTTTCTAGTGTCTTGGCAGCTGCGCTTGCCATCCTTTAGTCAAGAAACACCACCTTTCTGTTATCATAGAATCACAGAATGGTTTGAGTTGAAAGAGACCTTGAAGATTATCTTTTTCCACCCCCTTGCATTGGACAAGGACACCTTCTGCTAGACCAGGTTCCTCGAAGTCCCATCCAGTCTGGCCTGGAACATTTCCAGGGATGAGGCATCCATAAGTTCTCTGGGCAGTCTGTTTCAGTGCCTCACCACCCTTGTAGGAAAGAGTTTTTCCCTTACATCTAATCTAATCCTGCCCTCTTTTGAGTTCAAAGCCATTCCCCCCTTCTCCTATCACTACAGGCCCTTGTGAAAAGTCCTGCTCCAATTCTCATTTTAGGCACAGGAAATTGTGTAAGGGCTCCCTGGAGCCTTCACTTCTCCAGGCTGAACAACCCCAACTCTCAGCCTGTCTTCACAGGAGAGGTGCTCCAGCCCTTGAGCATTTCTGTGACCTCTTCTGTTATTCTTGTGTTTGGGACCCCAGAGCTGGACACAGCG
This sequence comes from Regulus satrapa, assembly GCA_013396955.1. Lineage (NCBI taxonomy): Eukaryota > Metazoa > Chordata > Aves > Passeriformes > Regulidae > Regulus > Regulus satrapa. The sequence continues at coordinate 593,868 of VWZN01019701.1, read as the reverse complement.
CTCCAGGTGGGGTCTCACAAGAGCAAAAGAGAGGGGCAGAATCACCTCCCTCGACCTGCTGTCCACAGGAGACATGAGTCAGCCCTTTCAAGATGACAAGTGGCAAAATGTTCCTGTGAGCAGAAATGTGTAGGCATGGAAGCTTGATAACCCGTAATCGTTACTGGCGACTGAGATTGCTTATTATAACTGGCAAAAGGGCAACAATGAGCTTTTAATTGGAAGGATCAGGATTATTCCTGCCCTCAGAAATGAACCAGGTCAAACAGGAAAAGAGAAAAAAAAAAAAGAAAAAAGAGGGGAAAAAAAGTCACTCTTAATTAGGAAATGTTACAAATGAAAATGGCAGCATTGCTGAGGACAAGAAATTCAAGGACTCTGGGGGAAGGAGTTGCCAAGCTACTGTGCAGAGTCTGCTCAGATTTTTTCAGTGTTACAGCTATTTCCTTTTCCTTATTTAACAATTATTTTGCCTTTGAAAAGCAAAATTTAAAGCACTGGAATCCCAAAGGGATAGTGCTTGGTTGGGATGTTATTTGGAGTAGCTGATCTTTAAAGGTCTCTTCTAACCCAAACCACTCTCTGATCTTGTGAGCTAACATCACTAGGAGGCACGCCAAGCTTAGGCAGTGCCTGCACTGCTCTTGCTACAAGCATCAGTGATATGAATAAAAAAATGGAAATAGAAAGAGCAGAAGGACACCTCAGTGCCCAGAAATTCACCTTTGACTAGCTGCCATTTAGCTGCTGTCCCACCTGCCAAACTGTGGCCTTTACAGAGCTGCTTATCTGAGGCTGCATTGGGACTACCTGGTGTAACTAAGGAATGGAAAATTTTCACCAGAGGGGGAAAAAAAAGACAGCTGTAATAGCCCAGCTCTATTGCTCAGTGCAAATGTAGTTGGTCTGTTTGAGACTCCAAGAGAAACAGCTGAAATGTCTTACAGTCTCCAGATCATTCCCTTCAGATCTGGAGCACGGTGTGGTACTGATACCAGAGGGAGAGAAAAGTCTCATGCTGATACCAAAGAAAAAAAGGTGAAGAAAAAACCCCCCAAAACAACCTAGCTGTGGTAAATCCTTTCTAGGCTGGAAAAGCTGAGCAGTGCAGCCCGGGAATGTCAGCACCAAGCCCTGAGAGGAAGCAGGTAGGCGCTGCCTGGAGTGTGGCACAAGCTGTGGTGCTGGCTCAGAGGGCAGATCAGGCTGGCATTGCTGTTTATCCACTATGCACACCATGTTTTTTGTTGTTTCCCTTTTATTTCGTGAGATATACAAGAAATAACGGGGAATAAATGTTGAAAGAAGAAGTGTTTTTAAAATTATATGAGTCCATTCCCTTTGAAGCAGTGTTGGCTTTGTGTGAGCAGGCCAGAGGAGTAGAGAAAAGGGGCTGGAGAAAGGCTGCCACAGCTGCAGCTGTTTTTGTTGCCCTCTGACCTCTGGGAGCCTGTCCCCTTGCCAAGGTGGCACATCCTCACACTTAGTGCACTGAGTCTGACCTCTGGGAGCCTGTCCCCTTGCCAAGGTGGCACATCCTCACACTTAGTGCACTGAGCCTTCCCTGGCCTGTGAAGTCAGCACGAGGCTTTGCCTACCAGCAGCAGCCTTGTCACTGAGGCCTGAGCTCACTCATGTTATTCTTTGTGCATTCCATACGGAGGTTCTTCACCCTTTCTCTGCCTCCTCCTGCTTCTACTCATTCCACAGACAAGTCCACAGGTGGGGAAAGAGTGCAAAGTGTTCCTGGACAAGAAGGTAGATCCATGCATGTGTGCATATCTCTAAGTGTTCTGGCAACTTCTGGTGAGAATCCCTGTATTCAAGGCTTTACGTGGACTAAAGCTTGGTGCTGTTCCTGTGGCAGTGCCTGCTGAGTGCTCGGTGTGTGGCAGAAGCGTTACCACCACCTGTAATTTGGCAGCACAGCCCGAGAACTGTTGCTGCAGCACAGGGCAGGTGCTCGCGGCCCGTCTCCCAGCTGGCTGGCTGCACAGGGAGCGTGGTGCCCTCCCTCCCCACACACCCCCGTGTGGGAGCAGGTGTTCACTCGGCTGTGCCGCGTTGCCATCCTGGGCCCCCACAGCCATCACAAGCATCCCAATGCCAGCAACACCGGCACGTGCCCACACACACACCTCACAAGACAGGAGCTCGCTTTGCCCTTGGAGCTGCATCCTCAGCGAGGCCGCCCAACAGCCCCTCAGGCCGCTCTGTAGTGAAGCAGCGTAGTAGGAATGAGGCAGGCAAGGGGAAAACATTTCTGCATCTGGCACCTACCCAGCAACTGGTCTGGCTTGGCAGGGAACACCGTGTGACTGAGCTCCAGCAGTCACTGAGAAATCTCTGTGGTGCCCACAGCCACGCCAGGGAAAAGCTCATCAGTCTGCCATGCACTCCCACACGTCGTGGGCATGCTGGCCAGGGCAGAGCTGGCTCCCTCAGGAAGGACGGAAATGCCACAGGGCCCTGATCCATGTGGTTCTGCCCCTTGCACTGGCTTTTCCCTCACACACCTGTGCTGCGCGCAGGTGCTGATCTCTCCAGGAGCCGACACTTGGTGTTTTGCAGTTCACACATGGGCAGGGCTGGCCTGGGCTGTCCACACAGAGCAGGCAGGGCGGCCGGCCTGGGCAGAGACTTCACACCTGAACAAACTCGGGTGCTGCTCCGCAGTCAGGGGCCGGGTGATGGCTTTACTGCTGAGCACTAACTCTGAACACGTGACTGTGCTAAGTGCTACAGAACAGCATTACTGCAGCGTCCCAGGAGGTCAGCAATGACCGATATCGCCACCGAAGCCAGCACCACCCCTCTCTTTCCTGCAAGTCCAGCCAGTCAGTGCACTCCTGTCCAGCTGCAGGTGGGCAGGAGGTGAGCACACACTCAAAGGGAATTGTCACAGAAGGTTTCCAAGCTCCCTGCAGGCGCTGGTCCCTTGCAGAAAGTACGGCACACTCATGGCTGGGATATACCCGTGGGAATGAACCTACCTGCCACAGGCTGAGGAGTGTGCCCATTGCCAAAGGATTCTATGGCCTCTGCTTATTGCAGAAGAAACAGACAGGAAAGCCAGCTTGTATGAAACCCAATTATTCAAATTTATTAACATCAAGAATTATGCAATGATGCTGTAGATTTTTTTTTATTAACAAATAGAAAACAGACTGTATACAACAGTGACCCCTACAGCACTATGCATCCACAAGGTAAAAATGAATGTGTCCTCCAACATTACCAACCCTGGATTGCTGATTTTAACGTAGCTTGGATTCTTAACATTCGGAATACATGTGATAATACAATTAGATACCCTTCCACCACCTTTATTCATAACTCAATGCACTCAAAAGAGGGCTGCTCACTCCCCATCTTTAGTGCAAGCGTGATATAATAAGGAGTATTAATATATAGTACCATTAAATTAAGTCCAGTAGTCTTGCCACATTGGTTCATTAGAACATCCTGAAGTAGCAGAAAGTACAATATTCTAGTGACTCTTAACATTTGCAGGATAGCAGAAATTATAGATACACCCAAACTCTGAAGCCATGTGTACTCCCCTCCCCTTCCCTGCAGTACCCTGCTTGCAAAGAGAGCTGGTCCAGCTCTGCTGTGAACTGGCTGGGCTTGTGCTCCTTGCCTTTGCGAATGCTCTGACATACTCCACTGGTGAGAGGTGACAGGATGGCCGGCGCTTGCACGCACAGAACCGTGGGATTAACACAAAGGGCTGTGCCTTGCTCTTTCCATCCCCTCCCTGGGGAACTGTGGGACCCCCTCGCTACTCCTGCCCCCTTTCCAGCAAGACACACAAAAAGAGGTTCCAATGCCTAGAGCCCGGGATTTCGGGTCTCTCACAAACAAGGCGACGACAACTCACGTCATATCAGGATCTGCCAATACACACGGTCACTGGATTGGTTGAACACGTATTGGAATAGGACTGAACGGTTTCCAGCTGACAAGGGGACGCTTCTCTGGCGACCCCACATGCCCTCCCAAACCCAAACATACTAAGGAAATAATGGGGGGGGGGAGAAGACTAAAAAAATAATTGGTAGCTTAGGTCCAGTTCCATGAAATTTCATATTCTACAGAGGATTAAAAAGCCTATGGGGAATGGAGATGGGCAGGAACCACAAGCCAGCTGCTGCGAATTACCAAGGAAGCTGCACTAAAATGGGCAGAACCAGCAGTGACTGGGCTGAAATAAACACAGGGCAGTAAAAAATGTAAAAGCAAAAGGAAATTAAAAAACCAAAACCCAACTCCCAAAGGTTTGGCGGGTCCAGTTCTGCTTGGGCAAAACATTAAGACTTGCAAAAAATAAAAAATAAAGAGAGAGAAGATTATAAAAACCACTAGTAACTATTTTACATGTTTAAAAAAAAGATCCCATTCCACCCACCTAAAGCCTTGCTGTGAAATGCAGTCGGCATGAGAGAGGGTGAGAGATGCACATGAGCAGAAATTCAGCCAGAGACTGGAAATGCTTTTGGAGTCGGATTCCCTCATTTGGCGCTGGGGCTAAGTTCCTAAATGCCGTGGTCAAAACTGGTTGGCGTGGAGGTCTGCTGCCTGGGCAGTACCCCCACCTGTACAGAAGGACTGAGGAATGGGCGGCTCTGGCTCAGAGGGACCCGTCTCCACTCCTAGACATCCCCACCGCGACTGGAGGAAAGCACTGTTACGTTGCATAGTGGTCGAAGCTGCCAAGGTACTCCAGTGCGGCTCTGTAGCACAGCTGGTACTGGTCCTGCAAGGCAGCAACGAGGGAAACATGAGCAGCAGGGACACAAGGACAGCGGGCTGTAGGGTCCAACATCCAGAGACATCAGGTCCCTCCCTTCTCCCACAGATCTCCACCGCCGCGCACAGGAGGGGAGCTCACCTCTGTCTGCACCATGGCCGGCCGCTGTGTCCGCAAGGTCTTCACCATCTGGAACATGTCCACCATGCCCTCGTAGCGCATCCTCTCCAGCACAATGCTGAGCGTGATGAACACGCCGGTGCGCCCAACCCCGGCACTGCACAGGGAGCAAGAGGGGCCATTATGAGTCCTGCCAGCCCCAGAACGGAGCGAGGGGGGTCCCTGGAGCACAGGGACTGGCTCACTGGGGAGAGGCTGCAGTCCTCACTTACCTGCAGTGCACTGTGATGGGCCCATCCTGCCCAAACTGCTCCTTGGTCTTGTGCACCTGCCCAATGAAGTCAATGAAACCCTCTCCTGTCTTTGGCACTCCCTGCTCAGGCCAGTCTGTGAACTGGAACTGGCGGATGGTCCGTGACTGGCCGTCCTGCAGGGAGAGGGGTGTTAGATGTGAACCACTGGTGAGGGCCTGACCTCACTCGCCTCAGCGCTGCTGCTCCAACCTTTCTCTCAGAACTCCTGAACCAGGTCAGGTGAGAAGGTGCACAGCCACAGATGAGCCCAGGCAGCTCTTTTGCTGCATGTTTGGGACCTGTCTCCATTCTCCCATGTTCACCCTAGGGTAGCTGAGCTGAGCAGGGCTTTGGGCCCCTACAGGGTCCATTGGGTCAGTGTTTGGGGCCCAGCTCCGACCTAGGACCATGTTTACTGTAAGACAAGAGTCCTGTGCCTGGTCAGACACTGCCATATAGACTCCAGGTGCAGGGGAACCTGTGGAGAGGAGCAGTAGGTGCTGGGGAGCAGCCCTTCTTGCCTGCAGTGCAAGGCAGCACTTGCTTTCCCATTTCTCCAGGAGCTGTTACACGCTCTCTTGACTGGCCTGGGTAGGACAGAGGCATGAGAGGCAGAGAAGCTGGGGAGTCAGCAGATGCACTCACCCTGGCATCCGTCACCTTGAACTCCCGGAGGATGTACTGTGGCATGTTGTACTCTGCCATGGGATCCACCACGAAGTACTGGTACCGGGCAGAGCGCTCTGCAGGCCAGTACTGATGGCACTTCTCCTGTGAGGAGGAGCAAAGTAAGACATTAGCACTGACAAGCTGCGCTTTGGGCCTGCCACTCCCTGGAAGCCTAAATGGTTGTGGGGCCACAGGGTCAGCCACCAGACAGTGGGGGGCTCATCCAGAGCGAGTGGTACCAAACACAGACTGGGGTGAGCCAAGAGCTCGTGCCCACAGACAGCAGTCCCATAGACCCCTTCTCCCCACAGCAGGACTCGTACCCGGCCCATCTCACGCAGCTTTGTCAACATCACCACAATGGTGGAGTTGTGCTCCCAGAGCATCCGCCAGAAATCCTCTGTGGTCTCGGCCAGTGGTCCCTGTGTGGCGATGTAGGCCTTCTGGTGCCTGTGACAAACATAATGGTGCTCAGAACGGCTCCTCAGAGATGGGCAGCAGCTGCTCCTGGGGGCTGGAGAGCTGGGCGACCTGGAGGCAGGGCCCCACAGTACCAGAGAGCAAGGCTGACAATCCAGCTGTAGGAGGCAAGTCTCTAGGATGAGCCATGGGCTCTGGGAGAGAGATGAGTCTGTCCAGGACTTGTCTTCTAAGTGTTCCTCACAGACACAGTGAGCACAACACAGAGGATCCAGAAAAGGTCTTAGTCCTTGCTGGGGTGAGAGTGTTCCCAGCCCACCCTCTTGCTGCTGCTTGTCTCCAGTGCTATTGATGCACAGAGAGCTCTCTTGGCACCCAGGCCCCCTCTTAGCAGGCTGCCAGCACCCACTGGGGCTGGAAGGAGAGACCGTGCTTGGGGATGATCCCAGCAGCACCCCTGTGTTCCGGCACTTTCACTCTCTGCAGTACCCACCGTCCCTGCCACTGCATGGGAAAACACAGAGCAGCTGAACCAGGTCACCTGGATTACACACTCCAGACAATAATGAAGGCAGTGTGGAAACCATGAATAGAGTTTTGTCTGCTTTTCTAAAGCATCAGAATTTGCTCTAGGTTCCACTGCCAACCAGAGCACCTCTCCTAATTTTCCATGTGACCTCTCCCAGACTGGCCCCCACCCTGAAGAAAGCCCCTCGGTGCTTTGGACACAGCTGTGGCTCTCAGAGCTCCCAGCCTGGCACGGCAGAGCCTGGGCCGGCTCCGCCACTGCGGGGCGCTGGAGCCCGCAGGACCAGGGCTGGCTTCTTCCGTCCTGCCTTCCACCTTCATCCCTCTACTACTGCTATTTTTAATGGTGCTGAAATTAATGAACGTGCTGCAGGGCAGCTGTCACATGCGGGATGCAGACAGGGACCGCTTAAAGGTGGATTTATAAGACATCATAAAAAATGGGGAACGGGAACGCAGAATGAAGTGAAAAAGCTAATAAAGATGCAGCATCAGTGATATCTGCAGGACCTTGGGCCAACAGATTTTTTTAGATAACTAAAAGAATGCTGGTTTGAAGGAAGGGATGGGAAGAGGTAAGAGAACTGGAGTAAGTAGCACATGAAATGGTATCACCTGTTGTGCTGGCAGCCCTCAGCCTCCTTCCATAGCATCACCAAGAGGCAAAGCTGGTGTTGCTCTCTATCAGCTCTGAAGCCAGGACAGTGGCTGCAGTCCACCTTAATGGCTCTGCACCACACAGGCAAGAGGGACTGGAGGCTCCCTCTGCTCTGTGACTGTTTTTCTCCAGTGCCTTCATCCTTCTCCTTTACTCTGTCCCAACCTGAGGGAGCCTGGTTTGCTGTGGTTTTCCTGTGTTGGGATGCCCCCAGGGTTGCTCCCCTTTTGTTCCTTGATCACTCTTGCCTCCACATAGCCCTTCTCCCTGGGAATTCTTGCTGGGCTCAGCTGCTGGAGCAGTGACAAGACACAGAGCTGCTGGCCTGGTTGCACCCACATCTGTTCCCTTTGGCAATGCCTTTTGCTTCTGGGAGGTTACCAGTCCAAAAGAGGCAGGTGGGCAAAGCCAAGATGGAAGGAACATGTGCCACATTATCACTGCATCCCTCACTCCAGCACTGATGATGGTGCACATGAGGGAGGGATGACCCTATGTGATGGTGCACAGAGAGATGACAGGAACAGGTCTTTTATGTGCATCAATGTGATTTGGTTAGGATTATTGTCTAGAGGTTGGCTGGGAAGGGTATGTGGTCACTGGGCTGTTGGTCTCTCCTGGAATTTAGCATCTGAGAATGAGATATCAGCAGACAGATGCAGAAAACTTAAACATTACTGCCCCACTAGATCTTAATTTTTGCTTTCTAAACTGTGTTCTGAAGAGAGGAACCTGGTGGTGGGCTTCCCAATGTCCAGCACCAGCCCTGCCTGATGATCTGGACTCCTCCCAATATCAAGACATGGAACAAGCCTTGAGCTGCTGCCTGGATCAGCCACTCAGTGGAAGCAGACTTCTAACTCTAGTTGCTGCAGTGGGGAGGCAGGTTTGAGTTAGGTACTGTAGATTAAAAAAACATAAGCCAAGGGATGCCTACCAGAATACCCCATAAAACCTTCCCAGGAGCCAGCACAGCCTGCCACTCCAGCCATGTGGGCATCTGTCTACAGCAACACAAGTCAGCCTGGCAGCCCTCACTCACAGGCAGTCTACACATATTGTAACTCCTCACACCGCAGGATGTAGTGCAGTTACACTGTCTACTACTTACTAGGATGTAGTCATCTCAGGACTGTCTGAGAGGATGGAAAATAGATACATTGCAACAAAGTTGGTCCCTGGCCCACCTCAGGCAGTCAGGACCAGTCCTTGGGGAAGAAAAGGCAGCTCTGCCCGAGTTCCCAAGCAGGCAGGACAAGCTGGCACAGTCACCCAAGGTAATCCTTACCTGTAGCCATCTATGAAGCTGGCATTGATGTAGTCAGAGCCCTCGACGCCCCGGATGGGCTGCAGGCAGACTCTCGTCAGCTCATACGGCATGATGTTCACGAGGCGGTTCTTGAATTTGTTGCACGGGAGGTTGGCACTGATGAAACGTGAGGTATGTGCTTTAGAATTGGCCAGCAGCTGAAAGAGGAGGGAAACATGTCAGATCCCTGCTTGGGGATGGCAGCAATCCGGGGGCAGAATGGGGACCCTGGCAGCAGTCATGTAGTGGAGTGCAGACCCACAGCAGTGCTCTGACAAACACAGAGCCATGAATGTACCTCACGGAGCCAGGGATGTATGCTTGATGGCAGGAAGCAAAGCTTTTCCTCTTCCAACCATGTCTTGCTATTTACTTCTCACCCCAGAAGAACCCATGAAAATGTGAGAATTGTGACAGTTTTAGGTAAAGAAGATCTATTTTTGGGTAACTGTGAGACATTTTATGGCTCTCTTTGAGTCCCGTAAACTGGAGTCATGGTTACTTAGATCTGCTGCCACATTCAAACAGAAGTCACTCTTCCCCCCCAGCTTTTTTTTTTTTTCCACTTTGCCAAAAGACTGCCTCCAGCATCTCCAGAATCACCCTTTTCTCTATGAGTGACAGCTGGATCTCAGCAGAGGGAGAGGATTGTTCTCTGGGGAGCAGTGCAGCCATGTGAGGCCCTCCCATATCCTACTCCCCAAGGTTTCTCATGCAGTGGACAGTACCAGGGCAGAAAGGGGCAATTTCATTACTATTCTCAAGAGACCCTTGGAGAAATGAAAGGAAAATTAAATTTTGTCTTTCTTACAACAGAATTGCTTGAGTTGAGCTCACTTCTGTGGCTCTCCTGAGGAGTTTCTCAAGGCAGGTGTCACCATGAGACACTTATGCAGCATGTTTTACCATCCTAACCCCAGGATAACAGTAGCTCTGGTAACCACAGGACAGAGCTTCTCAACTATTCCCAGTTTACATGGAAAGTCAATATTTTGCCTCTCCTGCTCCTCTGTCACTTGGAGGGAATCCCCTGGGTGAAGCTGTACTGCTGCAGTTCATTTCACAGGCTGCATGGTCTGCTGCCTCCCTGCATGAGCTATATTCCCCTGCAAGAGTTCACTGGACTAATGCACCTCATCTGAGAATATGGGCACTTAACAGAGCTCACTTCCAGCTCCAAGGCTGTAATAAATATCTGCAGTTGGCATACACAGATATAGGCAGAAAAATGTGGGCTTGGCTTCCTAAAAATGGTGCGCCTTGAAGCACTGCCTTCACCAACTCTAGACAGCGAGGCTTGGTGTTGAGGTGGTTAAAAGATTACAGAGCTCAGCATTCAAGAAATGAGACCAGAAATGCCTCACATATTTGAACTGGAGCTGTTTCCAGACAAGTTGTTCACAGTAACATCAATTATCACTAACATGATCTGCATCTGATTTCAGATGCAGCTCCTGCTGCACAGTGAACCTAGAGCAGAATGTGCTGCTGGGAACTGCACATCCATCTGCCTTTTATATCCTCCCCAGGAGCTGCCAATCCTGGGGGGACCGTGGCCGACACAAGCTTTACAATTAAAATGTATTTTAAATCAGTGCCTACCTGCTTTAAAAACACAATAAAGAATAACTGTCTGTAATGATAATGTAATGATGTATCTGCAATGCCCACCTCTCCCAACCTCTGGATGAGTGGCCTGTGGAGTTCTGTGGGCAGAGACTGGGCACTAGAGAAATGGGGTGCTGGGGCTCTGCCACCAACCTTGAATTCCAGCTCCATTGAAGTAACGCTCTCGCCTGGTGGCACCTGGGTCAGCTTCTGGATGTGGGCAAAGAGGTTGCGTGCGGGTACCTCGGTAGTGCCACACGTGGCGGCCTCCAGCAAGGCCTCGTGGATGAAGATGTACTGGTCCTCTGTCTGCACCATGTAGTTGCGCTGGGAGCGCATGCACGTCACGTGGCCGTAGATGTCCACGGTCTTCTCGTGCTTCATCCGCTCCAGCATGGCATCGATGACAATGAAGCAGCCGGTTCGGCCCACGCCAGCACTGCGGGAGCAAAGCACGTGGCCTGAGATGACACAGAAGTCACACGAGCTCTAGCAGCGCTTAAGAGATCACCCGGACTTAGGGTCACAAAAGGGGAGTGAAGACTGCTGCCTAGGAGAAGAGCTCCAAACAAGAAGTGACAGGAGGAGCGAGGGAGAGAATCACTGGAGAATGTGAGAGGCTCCTCAGCCTTTCTGCTGTCCCCCTTTCACTGTTGGAGTGGAAAGGACACGGTGTCACTCTGCTGATCCCTGTGGTGGCTGGCAGCCCCTCCACAAGGGAAGGAGAAATGTGTTTAACAGTGCACGTGTGTGTCAAGTCAAAAGACATGGAAGAGCAGGCTGGGCCCTAACACCAGTGAAGTCCATTCCAACCTGTTTGTTCCCCTAACCTGGGTCACAGTTTCCCCATCCATAAAACAAGCACAGCCAGCCAGAGAAGAGAAGCAGAAAGCTGAGGTCATGCATGACTGTGCTGAGCCCTTCACTCAAGCACCAAATTCCTCTCCACAACTGTAGGCAGGGCAGTAGCAAACCTCAAGCTACTCACTCCAAGAGCACCCTGAAAACTACAGATACTCTGTGGTGACATGTAAACACAGACAGAGACAGGGAGCTAGGCAATTCCTCATTTATGGTGCAAGTCATATCCTTAACAGAGCTTTAATACAGCTTGTTTGTGTGTTAATTATACCCCACTACCATCTGAAACAGAGCATGAAAGAAGAGCATTAAACACTGCTGGTAAGGCGTATGCTGAAACAGCAATGATGGAGTGGTTTGTTCAGTCACAGTCCCCTCTTGGCTGGTACAAATAAATCTTGGCTGGGTAAAATGCTGAGCCTTAGTAGACTAATATTTTGCCTTAAGAGCTGCCTTTCTTTCAACCTGTGAAAGAGTGCTGCTGTAAATACTGCATATGAATGTCTGTAGAGGTCACTGCATACATTTCTGCCAGTGATGTGCCTCTGAAGGTACCACCCACTTATGCTGGGCACCGATAATTTAATTTTTAAATGGCACTTGCAGTTTTGCAGGAAAATGTGTTTTCTAAGGCTCTCCATATAGCAATGCTGTTTAATCTGATACAGCAGTAGCAGTAGAAATGTCACTACTGCATTACCACTGCTGGGCCTGTTCTGCTGCCAGCCCAAGCATGCAGTGGAGGTTATGCTACCATTAAACCTTTCCCAAAAGATGGGAGAGTCCACTTTCAGACAGGTTAAAGCTCCTGCAGTCAAGAAGGCAAACACACAGTCCTACCTGCAATGCACAACCATGGGCCCAGCATCTGTTGGGTTACAGGCCTTGACCCGTCGCAGGAAAGCGAGGATTGGGGTGGGGTATTCTGGCACCCCATGATCAGGCCAAGCCATGAACTGGAACTGTCGCAGCTCTATCTTCTCACTGGAGCCACTCTGTTGAAGACAAAGAGGAGTTGTTTCGCATGAGAACGGTCTCATCCCAGTGCAGGAACCAGCTGATGAGGCCAACAACAGCAACAGGCACACAAAGCTCTGTGTGATAATGCATGTACTGGGCTTTCACCAGTAAAAATTTGGAGGAAAAACACAGGTTTATTGCAAAGCACCTATACATACAAATGCTCTGGACAAAGGCAGTTCTACAAACAACAGAGCATCTCTGCAGTAGACTGCAGGGAAGATGAAAAACTCTTCTCTGCACAGCACAGGTTCACTACCTCTGCATGTTCATGGAAAATGGGCACTGGGCATGGAAGAGCCATAGCAGCCAGTTCCCTCCCTGCTCCTCTGCATCATGGTGTCCCTGGGCTGTGTGAGCAGCCTGTGTCTGCAGACTGCCCTGCTCCTCTCTGGGCTTGGCTGAGTGATCTATTCAGCAAGTGGTAAGACTGGCTGGGTGATTGCTGGGGCCTTCCTGGGGCAGGAGTGTGTTTTCCCTGAGCAGTGGGCTCCTGGCCCAGACTCAGTCACGCACAGAAGCAGCTTGCTGCAAAGCCTGTCTGCATTGACATGCTGCTGCTGGCACTGCCCCCAGGGATTTCCAAACACTAATGAGGAATGCAGCAGGCAGGAGAGAAGGGTTTGTGCTCATGTCAGAAATAGCCCCTCCATTTGCATTGTTAGTGACAGGAGTGATAAAAATTCACTGCTTCCCATGTTGTCCCTCTAATGGGAGGACAACTGCTACCTGTACACTCACCAGAGGCAAGAACAGTCCTGCTCTGGGGCCCATCACAGAAAACACACAGAAGACCATCAAGTGTCCTGGCCAAAGTCCAGTGGCAGCCAAATGCACAACCTGCAGGTGATCTCCTACTGCAGCCCATCTGTGAGACATGGCTCATGCGTGGACTTGGCCACATGCTTGGCCAAGCCAGGTACAGCCAGTGGCCACTGCCTGTGGGCCATGGAGCACTGGGAAGCATCTCTGCAACACGTGAAACAGCAACAGTCCAGCCAGACCCATACCTTTTGCAGCCCAAAGGTCCGGACAGTGTAGGTGGCCAGCTCGACTGTATCCAGCAGGGTCACCTGGATCATCCCATAGGTTTCCGTACCCCGGCTCGGCCAGTACTGGTCACACTTGACCTGCAGGGAGGTGAGAAGAAGGGGTCAGTGATTGGCTGCTGGCTGGGGCATCTGGGATGAGGAACAGGGCTCTGCCCTTCAAAGGGTAAAGGCCGAAATGAGTCATTGGGCAGTGGGGGGCCTCTAAAATCCCAATTTCCTTCTCCTAGAGTGTCCCAATCCTCAGCAAAAAGCCAGCACCCCCTGAATCCCTTTCAACAAGACTCAGAATCACAAGAATATTCTGAGCTAAAGGGACTCACAAGGATTATCAAGTCCAACTCTGAAGTGGGGAACTGAACCCTCAATCTCAGTGTTATTAGCACCATGCTCTGACCAACGGAGCTGATCTCAATCAGTGGCTACTCATTGAAAGAGGGATTTTCTGTTTCCCCTGGAGCCACTGGTAGAAGTGGTGGAGGGGGCCAGGCCACCAGAGAGAGCAACAAGAGCGACATCAGATACCAAGACAGTGAGCAGCAATTCCTAGCAGTGATTTGTGCCTGCTGTAGTTCTTCTGTGCCTCCTGTTTGGTGAGATGGGTATCTTTGGGGCTGTGCTTGAACCAGCCCCTGACTGAGCTCCACCTCGATGAAGAGAAGATGGGCAGCTGTGGGTTGATGGGAGAAGAACTAGTGCAGCAGGGAAGAGGAAATGGTGTTTTTTGTGGGCACAGCTCTACTTAAAGGGCAGCTGAGGTGAATGAGATGCAGCCTGTATCCCCACCAGCTCCCAGCTATGCCAGCCTGGCATCCTTGACCCACAGCTGTGGCAGGACAGAGCTGAGTCGAGCTCAGTACATAGCAACACAACAACAGGCGCTACCTTTCCTGTAACATCCACAGTGCCCCTGCCAGCATGGCCTTGGGCAGCAAACCACCCTGGGGAGGGGTGGGACACAGTGTATGGATGGCGTATCCACCCTCTCTGCAATGCTGGAGGCTTGAGTGCACTGAGCATCTCCAAGTGACACCATCCTGCCCCTTTGGCAGGTGGCACATCCCTGAAAATCGACATCTCCCAGGTGTTTCAAAATGGCTCTGCAAGAAACAGATGCTAGCTCAGACACAGACACAGACACATCTTGCTCTCCCTCTGCAAGAAGACACAGACTGTGGCCAAACTATCCCTTCAACCCCTTCCTCCAGGCATCAAGAACGCTGCTGCTCCCTAGAAACCACTCGCCCTGCATCCTCCTAATCACCCCCTTCCAACTCTGCAGCCAGAGTGCTCTGAGCTACTGGTCACAGTTCTTGCTGCATCCCACTTGGCAGACAGCCAAACAGATCCCCAGGGTCCCATCCCTCTGCCCCCTTCTCCTCCCCGCTCACATGCTGCTGCTCTTCTCCTCCTCCTCTTCACAGCTCAGTGTTCGCAAACTACTCCTCTGGGTTTTTTTTCCTGTGAAGCCCCAAGCTGCCGATTTAATTGGCACCCTGAGCATCCCTGTTTCATCTGGTACCTGCCTCTCCTACCCTGCAGAGCCACAGTGCCTGGCTGACAGGAGGAGGACTTCATTCCCACCCATGTGCACCACACCGAAAATGGTTTCCCACCCTAGGAGAGAGGAATGAATGGAAGATCATCTGTGCTTGTCAAGGAATAGTAAACTTAATTATTAGCAGAACGTGTTTACAGGGAAATGTGTGGGAAGGGAAACAATAAGCTTAATTAGGAATCAATGAAGTTCTGCCCTTTAATTGAAACCACTTGCAGCAGGGTGGAGCTTGTGAGAGCTAAGAGCCCTCAGCCTGCACTCTGGCTCTGGAGTGCAGCAGTCAGAGGGATGCATCTCTCCCTGCTTTTTGGGTTCTGCTCTCAGCAAAGCCTGCCCTGGCAGAAGTACCTGGAGCAAGGTTGCCTAATGGGCTACAGCAGGTGCCTGTGCAAGCAGAGCAGCTCTGCTGCCCCCTGCCCAGGGCCTCCTGCCCTTTAGGCTGCTGTGCTGCCCTTGGATCTGTGGCAACATGGCAGGCCCTGCAAAAATCTCAGGATTCCTCTTCCTCGCTTGGAACAGAGCATTTGATGCTGACTAGCTGCAGCACCAGCAAATTGGTGGTCACAAACATTATTTGACAGCTAAACTGATCCCATCCTCATGAGTGGGTGGCAGCTGCAGGCTGTCTCCGTGAGGACTGAGTTTGTCTTGCCTGGCTTGGGGATGATGTGACCCTCTCTAAGGGAGAGGAGAGCAGCATGGCATCCTGCAAAGGCTGGGGACAGCTGTCTGCTGTGGTTTGCAGGGGATGTTTCAGGGGAACAGCACAGCCTGTCCCTGTGCCTGAGCCTACACCTCAGGGACAGCAATCTCCTCCTGCCACCCACATGCTGCAGGGCTGTGTACTCGAGCACAAAACAAACTTCAGAGGAGTTCCCTGTGTGGGATAATAGCAATGCCTGGGCTGGTAATTGAAAATTATTTATTCATGACCAGATAAGAGTCAGTCACATTTTCTGCCAAATTTACCCATAATGTTTATGCCCCATTTTCAAGCTCTGTAAATTTTATGCTGAAACCGATGCACTGTGGCACTAAAGCAGATAAGAGATGTTTTCTTCTGGCAGTGCTTGTTTCTCATTAACTTAAGGAGCACAGTAATGTCCTGAACAGCCATTTATTGCAGCTCTGCTGAGTGGCTCCTGTCCCTCCCCTTTGATACCCTGAGCCCAAGAGCAGCCGGGCACCTCTCTTCAGCTTGAGAGCTGTGCTCTGCTCCCGGCCCCGCTCACAAGCTCCAGATGGCATCGCTGTCAGCAAGAGGGCTGGAGCACGATGTGCCTGCCTGGCTTCTCCTCCCCAGGGCCCTTGAGCACCAGCCTCTTAACACCCCTTCCTGAGGACATAAAATGCCAGGGGAGATCACACCCCAGGGGTGGCTGCTTGGCGCTCTGGGCTGGAACAGAGCAAGGCATGGCACTGCCCTGGGAAACCTTGCTCTGCCAGGCTCTTGGGGATAGCCCAGGGTAGGAGAAATCCTGCTTTAATACCTCTCTCCTGGCAACACAGCCCGGCAGGGACGCACCATGCTCACAGCTTTGGGAAAGCTAATCTACAATGTGTGTTTCTGAACTGCCACCAAATGATTCTGAAACTGATTGTAAAGCTTTGAAGGCAGCTAAATTGCACAATCCAGCCATTTCTATCCTTTATGTGCTTCTCACTTTGTGAAAACATGAAAAAGGGAGGATGATTTAGACCATCAAGCCAGCTGAAATTGCAGACCATAAAAGCTGATGCTCTTTAAAGATTTTTTTTTTCCCTCTGCAGCTCAGGAACCCTTTAAAGCAGTGTCACCCCCACAGGGCTGCCAAGCTGCTGCTGGTCCCGGTTGGCTTATCACAGCACTGCCGAGGGTGACCCGGGGAGCTCGCCTGGAAAGGCAGCACAGCCTGCTCTGCACTGGGCAGCTCGCCACGGGGCCTTGCTGCCCACCCCAGGCTCTGCAGCTGGAGGGACAGTCCTGTGCCTGCGCCAAAGCCCCTGGGGCAAGGGGACTTTGAAGCAAGGTCACCCTTGGGTAATGCTGTGATGCCATGTGACTGCCTGGAGCAGTGCTGTCCCACAGCAGCATGAGCATCAGCAGGCAGCAACGCTGCAGGGACCCAAGGGGTTACATCAGATGAAGTTTGAAGGCTCTGGAGCAGAATGAACTGCTAAACAGTGACTCATGCTGAAAGTTTGGAGCAATGGGCAGTGACTGGGATTAGAATCTTCACTGGTCCCACAAAGGTGTGCTCCCAAGAGAGCTCATCACCAAAAAGAGCATGCGGAAAGGCAGAGCAGGAAAGTGGCTAAAAGCCATCTTGCCTTGAAAGATGCTGAAAAAGACAACAAAAAACCCCAGAGAAAACAATCTCCTGGAAGTCCACACTGCAGGTCCCCATCAGGGCCCTGCTGTGAGGGAATGCCCTGAAACACCTACAGGGTACAGCAAACTCATCCAGGGAAGTCCTTGCTGTGGATCACTGGTTCAACTCAGGAGTGATCAGGCTTCTCCACTGCCTCTCCTGGCAACCTGCCTCTCCCACAGTGCCAGAGAAAACTGCCCACTTCTCATTAGTGCTGGGGATGTGCCAAAGAGGCAGCAGGACATGGGCAGGCAGTGCCAGGGAGCAAATGCAAGGGCCTGGGTCTGGTCAGGTCAGCCGAGAGCCGCTGGGCAGTGTGCTCAATTAGGCAGGCTGCCTGAGATTCTGTGAGGGCTCTGGTCACCTCCTGCCCATAACAAGAATTGACAATGTCACCAAAAGCCTGACCACACGCACTGTGTTTGGGACAGAAACCAATACTGCAAGATAATAGGATGGGGTGTGCTGGTCGAAGATAATGCACCACTTCAGCAGCAAAGACATCTCAGGCAAAGACAAGTCCCTCTGGGGTCAAAGGAAACCTGTTATCTTCAAGAAACATGCACCTTGGAGTGCCTTGCCATAACTAAGAAGCCCAGAAGTTAAGCAACTCAGGACTCCAGGCATGGATATATTTGGCAACCCAGAAAGGCTTTTCCTTGTTCTTCAAATATATGCTTAATCATTGAAATGTGAAGGCACAAAGATGTCCCCATATCACCCTCAGCTGCAGAGTGCAGTTGATCAGAAACTTCTGATCTTGCTTAGCCTGTGTGCCAAGCCCTGAGCCACAGAGCAGATCAGCATCATTTCCCTGCCTGTTTGGGCTGTGTGGGTGACAGTGGCCGCTGGACAGCAGATAGGGCTCTGCAGCAGGAAGCAAAGTGCAAAGCTGGGGTTGGATCTCTAGAGACAGCTCATCTCTAAGGAATGCTCTTTTGGTCTGCACGCTGTAGGGCATTTGAAGAGCCCAGGAAACCCATCAGCCATGTGTTTTTTGTACATTAGAAAAAGATTATCTGTTCTGACATAGTGATTGGTGGTTCCAGCCCCCTCCTCCCATCCAAGGCGGGCTGGGATATCCCCCCAGCAAGCATTTCAGCACTTTGGTGCTAAAGCTCTGAAAAGGAGGGAGAGCATGCAGGCAAAAGTTTTAACTAAACCCAAACTTGACCGTTTCTGCTTCTCAAGAATGAGCTTATTGGGCTAAAAATAATCAGTGCTTCACAGCTTGAGTGCACAAGCCCCTTCTGCTGTTGGCATGGCAACACTAAAATATTCTGCTGGTACAAACGCTCACCGCTAAAATTTTACTTTTAGGAGCAAACTGAATCATGAGAGGCAGAAGCTGCCTCCTCCTTGGGCAGGCTTTGCCCAAAGGGTGCATCTGGGTGCAGGAGCACTTGGTCACAGCTTAAAAACTCCTGCTTCAGGGGCTGAGTAAGAAGCTCTGTCACGAAAACTATCATCTGCAGTAAAGGCTCCCACTCCTTCTCCAACTCACGCCCTCCCCATGGTCTGCAGGCAGCTTTGCGTTTATTACATCAGAATATCTAATACTGGCAGTGTAAGCTGATCATTTATACACGCTGTCATTGGACAAAGCACAAATTAGTGCTGTTATTGCAATGAAACCCTGTCAGCCATTCCCCTGCATTGCCAGAAATGCCAGGGCCCTGTCAGGCTGCTGGATGTTGCCAGTACCACCCAACTACTGCAGCTTCTCAGCTTCTGGGATGGTCCACACTCCCCATCTCAGAGCTTTCCTTTCCCCCTTTGACGCAAGTGATGTGGGCAGGAAGGGATGGGTGCAGACAAGAAGACAGAAGAGAGGCAAACAAGCAGGCCAGCAACAGGAGGCTGTGCCACCCTTTTGCCCCACAGGGATATGCTTACAAGGCACTTGTTGCTAGGCTGCAGGAAGCAGTGAGCCACATCACTGGAACTGCCTCTCCTGGGCATGCCCTTATGCTGTGAAGTGCTCCCATTCCTCTTTTCTGCCCCATAACAGCTCCAGAAAAGAGAGTAAGCACACACTGTACCCTGGACTTCTCCTCCAGCCTGGTCATCATGACTATAGTTGCTGTTCTCTGCTCCCACACCATCCTCCAGAAGTCGCTGAGGGTTTCTGGCAGCGGTCCCTGCGTGGCGATGTAGGCGTTCTGCTTCCGATACCCATCGATGTAATTAGCATTGATGTAATCACTGCCTGGGACCCCTGCGCAGGAGAAAAAGGGCAAGAGTTACTGGGGTAAGCCCACAGCCCTGTACCTACTGCCCTGCTGGGCCCTGCAGGCAGAAGGAGAGGCCGGCACGTTCACAAGGCTCTTGAAAAGTCTCCTTTATAGGGTGGTGTCAGGATCTCTCCCAGGGATCCTGCAAAGGACAGGGCTGGTGCCTGAAAAAAGAAGAGCCCTTTGTAACTCCCACATTAATGCAACAAGCAGGCAACACCAAAGCAGAAAGACAGCTGCCACACGCATACAAAGGAAAATTCACAGGCAGGAATATTAAGGAGCTCATTCAGCCCCAAGCAACTGACTGAAATAATTGTCTTAAATTCACCAGCAATTTGTTATGGTCCTACAGCACCTTTTAAAAATGAGGCTCCTTTATTAGCTTGTCTCTGTTAGCAAGGGCTGTTAGGCAGGAATGTCCTCCCATCCTTCCTGCAGGGACAACTATCCCCAAGGAACCAGAGATCTTCCTCCCACCACCACAGAAAGCCTTCAGTGTGAGATCCCCTCTGCTGCTTGCTGGCAGAGGCCTCCACCACTTTAAGGAAAAGAATTTTTTGTAAAGGCCTTTAAAATGCAAACACACAGTTACTAAAATAAATTTGGCAAAGCAGAGGCCTAAGGCTGTTTCCAAATCTTGCTCAGCATGGGCTGCCTGGGCTGCAGGGAGAGAAAGCAGCAGGAATCTCATTGTCTCCCCAGGAGAGAGCATCTGTATTTCATTAGAGGAAGGAAATAAAACTGGGGGTCACCCCTTGTCCTTTTGTCCTGGGGAAAATCCTACAGGTCTCTTCAACAGGTCTCAGCAGTCTCCAGCAGACACAAAGTGCTGGCAGCTGTAGGGGAGCAGCAGCAGCTGGAATGCAGTGCTTCACTCCCTTGGCATGGGGCACGGACCTGGCAGGGTGCTTCGGGAGCACTTCCCAGGAAGGCACAGACAGCAACTGAGACAGGCTGGAAAACAGGGATTCCCCCATGTGCTCACCCCACAGCTGTCTGCAAGGGTTTGCCTATGAGCAGACATACCAGGCCTTCACACAGATGCTGCTGCTGCTGCTGAACGGGGCTTGCTTTGAGGAACTGTTTTTGGCCCACTCTCCTCTTGAAGAGGATGAATAGTGCATTACCATTAGAAAAGGCTTTTCCAACTCCCAAAAAAGCATGCTAGTGACTGTAGGACCACTTACAAACCCAGGCCCCAGGTCCTTCCCCAAGGAGGGGTGCACTGAATTATCTGTATCTTCCTCATCCTCCATGAGTGGGCTCAGATCTGGGTGTGCAGAGCTGAGTGCTGGTTTATAAAACAAGGGGAATGGGTGAGCCTGGGTTCCAGCTTTGTGTGCAAGAGGACTAGAAACATGTATTAGCCCAAACTCCAGGGATATGGGTCTGGTTCTTGGAGCTATGGGAGTCAATGCTGCTGATGCTCCCATGGAGAACAGGGATGCCTGGAGTCTGACGTCCTGGGGAAGGAGCATCCCTCATGCTGTGCTGCTCTGAGCACTTAGTTGGGACCATATACTGACAGGTCCCAGAGAAAGATCCTGGCCCTACAGTTGTGTTGGGACAGAGGGCGGCAGTGGCACTAAAGAGTGCCATGTTTCACCATGTACCGAGGAAGGCAGCTGAAGCCACACAGAGAAGACAGTGGGAAAGCAGGCTGCTGCGACAGACACGTTTGCTGCCAGCAGTACTAAGAAACAACCACACAGCACACACTGCTCTGAGGACACTGGGGAAGCTCTACAGGGCCCTTTCTCTCCTGGCCAGCCAGAACACACACTTATCATGCTGATGCTTGGTGTTTGCCCCTGCTCAGCTTAGAACACAGAAAAAGATGGTCTCTTTGCTACAGTCAGGTTCAGCTGCTTGGTGCCCACTCCAGTTACTCTTACCATCAATGGAAGTCAGGATGACTCGTGAGTGGTCATAGGCTATCACGTTTGCATAGCGGTTTTTCGGTTTATTCACTTCCAGATTGGAGTTCTCCCAGGTGAACTGCTGCCCAGGATCAATGGACTGTGGAGAGAAAGAGAAGGAAGGAATTGGTAGTGGTTACAGCACATTGGGGTGCTGTAGCACACAGGTTTCAGTCAGGAAATGTGCACTGTCCTGCACCCCTCTCCCCAGGCCAGACACAGCTTCTATGGGTGTCCATGGAGACCAAAAACCAGTTTCCAGTGGGACATGCATCCCACGATCTGCAGGCAAAGCAGTCCCTCACTGGGGCAGCCTGCTGCAGATGAGCCTTCATCTCCTCTGCTGTGTGCTCATCCTTTCCTCTGGAGCTACCCATCAGCGGAAATATGGTCTCATGCCAGGATTCCAGAGAGACCTGACTGTGCAGATCTTGACCTGCACAGTTTTATTAGCTGTTGAACTCCATTCTCTTGACATACAGCAAACCCTGGGTGTCTTGTGCCCCAGGAGCTTTTGTCCTGCGCGACAGCCTATGAGCTTTCTCTGGGAATAGTAATGAAAATTAATAGGTTACCATCCACTGCTCCATCTACTTATGCAATGTAAACAGCTCTCGTTTGAGTTAACAGAGTGACAAGAAACTATAAACCTGGAGAAGAGACCTGGTTATTAATCTTGGCCCGCACACTATGTAACTGCCTGAAAAGCACACATCCCACTCGCACTTGGCCTCGCACACCCAGTGCTTCTTCCAGGAGCCATGTGCTGATGCACCCAGTCCATGGCTGCTCCATGGCCAGGCAGCCTTTTCCCAAAGCCTTCTCTGTCGTCTCAGTCCACGCACAAAGCCAGGTGAACAAGCACCATCTCCAGAGCACCTCCCCAAGATGGGATGGTCTTGCTGTTCCAGAGACACACAGGTTAAGATACCTGCCTCATGCAGGGTCTTGCTCTGCACATGCAGCCCTGGACAAACTGGGGGAAAGCAGCTACAGCAGAAATCAGTCATCCCATGAACCCCCTTTCCCCCAAAATTAACAACACCGTCAAAACCTTCTTAAAATCTTGCTCCAACTCAGGGTCTCTGGAACTTTGCTGGCCCACAGACAAAGCCACAGGGGAAATAGGCCAAGGGAAGCACCGCACACTGTGCTCCCTGCAGGCATCTGCATTCATCACTTGGAAGAGCCGTATCAGAAGGTTTCTCAGGCAGTGAAATGCCTGTCAGCTCTGGAATGGCTGTGAGCAAAAGGCTCAGGTGGGAAGCACAGCTCCCTGACTGGGCTGACGTGAACAGCTCTCATGGTCCCTATGCTCAGTTCCTCCAACCACCAGCTGTGCACAAAGTGACACCCATCGATGTCCCCCCTGCCCCGTGCTGTGGAGCAGGCACTTCCCAAGCAGCCAGCATTGGGTGTGGGCACCGGCTTGAGTATGGAGCACAGACACTGCCTGCATTGCTGAAGGCTTTGCAGCACATGCAGGGCAAGGGCTGTGCCAGGTGGCAGCTGTCTGTCCCCAGGTGTGGCCCAGGCTGCCTGCAGGTAGAGGGGCCAGCATTGACGAAAACGCACAGGAGGATGTGACATCACAGCAATGCTAATAGGTAGTTTGGGAAATGTAGGATGTAAATAGACATTTCCTACAGAAAACCTGTAATTTTCTATTATCAGTGTAATAAGCAGGCAGCTGCTGTGCTCAGAGGCGCTGCAGCCAGGATGGCGGGAGTGGAGGCTGCAAGCAACACTTCTGGCTGCAAACCCAGTGGCCTGGCTGCCACAGACCTTGCACACTTCTCTGCCCAGGCACAGAGACATCTCAGCACAGCTCACAGCTCTCTGGGGCACCTAATTTCATTCAGACACCTGTATTTTGCTTTCAGAATAGGCTGCTCAGGAGATCAGCATTTTGTATGCTCCCCCTCTCAGCCATGTGGCAGGGAAGACTGCTGCTCACCAGTGGTGGGCCTGAACTGGACAAGGGGAATACAGAAATGATCAAAGACATGAAAAAATAAGAAGAATATAATATGAAAGAAGTTTATGGTTTGGAGTAGAGATAAGTAAGAGGAGTTTTGACATCAGTCTAATCAATACGGAGCACACTGAAGGAGAAGCACAAATAGACAAAGTAACGAGGAAAATACGGACCCACCAATGCCTATTAGAAATATAAATGACACGTATTTTTCAAAAAGGTGGCCTTACTCTGCACAGACAGCCCATGCAGAGACTTGACTAGCTGGTGGTAGAGCTGAGACTGGCTCTGAAGGTATCAGTGAGAATCTTTTTGCTGTGAAGAAGCAACCCAAGAAAGCACCAGCTGTAATTGTACTCTCTGAACACTCTCAAGGGGTACAGGTGGGTGCTGGAGTGAGTCCTACCCCTGCAGCAGAGGCAAGCAGAGCTCAGTGCAGTTCTTTGTGCTCAACCTATGCTGCAAACCACTGCCAAAAGGCTGCAGGGCTGATCCAGCTGTGGAGTGCAGAGTGCTTTGCACAGCAAGTCTGTGTCCTGCCACAGCAGAGGAAAGGGTTATTTCCTGGGGGAGGACAAGGCTGCCAAGAGCCCCCAGAATGGAGGAGGAGCATCAAGGTGTTGCCATTAGGGTTAATAGCTTTGATGTGCAATGAGTATGTGCAAAAATGGTCTAATCATCATCAGCCTCTTAAGAGGGCAAACAGGTGAGAAAGTCAGAACTAATACAGCACCTGAGTGCAAAGGGGCTCTAATTAAATACTCCTGCAAATTAGTAACTCATTTAGAAGTAAAATGATTTAATTTAAACTCTGGTGATGAATTAATGTACACCTGTTCCCCCCTTTAAGGCAAACAAATGAGTAAATAAATGGGAGGATGATGGGCTGCTTGGAGAAAGTTGGAGCCCTTACATAGAGTAGCGGTTGGCAAGTCTTGTCCCATCTCTGCACAATGCTCTGCAGCCCCTGCGTGCAGGAGCCCTGCCTCATCTCCCTACCTTGCTCCACAATTGCCCAGCCCTAGAAGTCTGCTCCTGTTCCTTGCTGGGGCTCATGGGAATGAATCACTGCTTCATCCTGAAACTTACTGAGAGCAACACTTCCAACACATTCTTCCTAGAAAGCAGAAGGGCTGGGAAATTGGAAGGAAATGAGCTAGGAGCAAATTTAAAACTACCATGACTTTTGCTTTGCTTTAAAATGACAGGGAGATGCTGTAAGACAGCAAGTGCAAATTAAGAAAAAGTCCAATTAGTAAAACTCCTCCTTCCCAGCATGGAAGTGCAAGGAACAATTTCACCAAAGCATTTCAGGGATCCCTGCTGCTACTGCCATAAAGACAGAGCCAGACCATTGAAAAGGGATTGGAAAAAGGCTTTTTCCTCGACAGACTCTAGAGCACTTTACAAAATGCCTTGAAAATATCCCTGAGTGCCAATCTGACTCTCAGATACAGTCCACCTTGGATGTGCTGCTCCCCTTCCTTAGTGCAGTTCCAAAATCCCTCTGTATGCTGAGGCCCTACTGCTGCCTCTGCTGCTGACAGGTTTGGAGAGCCAAGCAGGCAGTGCCCTGGGGCAGCTCAGCAGCTCAGGGAGCTGCACAGGGGCATGGGGACAGGAGGATGCTCAGGCAGTGAGTGCTTCCTGTCCTCCTGTGCAATCAACCGCATTAGCAGGAGCATTGACCACTGTCAATCTCCACCATGCCCCAAACGAGGACATAATGTGCTTCCGAATCAATCGCTGGCAGCACTGCAGCCTTATTATTCTTATTACCGGAAGGCCTTTCCCCCATGCCTGCCAGGCACTCACCTTCGTGCTTCCCAACGAGCCCATTAACCCACGGCAAGCCATTAAACCAGGGCTCCCCGGGTGCCACCCGGATCCTGTGCTCACTGCCCCCAGGGACCCAAGCACCTCTCCTGCTACCTAACCTGCCTTGCCAGGGCTGCAGGCAGGGGAGATGCAGTGTTATCAGTGGCTTTGTGGGAAATGTAAGTGAATACAGGGTTTGGGCAAACCCTCAGTGTTTCTCTCAACTGAAAACTGTGAGGAAAGGTCTGCGGCCTCCCTACCATACTAGAAAGCAGGAGAACAGTGAAATCTCATACACAACCTAAAGATTATTGAGAACTAATGTGCCAGGCAGTGCCACACTGCCAGGCCCTCACCACCTGCTCTGCTCTGCTCCTGCGGGCCATCCACTGGATGGACATGCTGGATGGATTGGAAGTAAGGGGCAATAGCCACAAATTGCAGTTTGGAAAAGAATAAGGAAAAAAATATTTCCCTGGGAAGGTGATGCAGGATCTAGATCACTACAAGAGAGAAAAAACCAGTGCTGGTGGGAGCCAGCTTGTCCTGTGTTTGCCAGCAGCACCAAAGGGGACAGCAATGCTCAGCTTGTTGGATCCCAGAGCAGGAGTGTGAGATGCGGTGCGTGCGTGCCCCCCCGGTTTGTACCAAGGCAGGAGCTCCCTGCACCATGCACGGGCAGGATCCTGCTCCGGAGCACAGGCTGCAGTGGGGAAAGGTGCCCACAGGAGGAGCTCCAACACAGCGACAGCGCCTGCCACCACCTGCACATCCACAGTCAGGGGGCTCACAGCCTTCCTTCTACTTATTTAATTCCATAAATCCCACACGGTAAATTCGCTGTAGCTTTCACTGTACACTAAAAATGAAATACTTTCCTGGTGCAGCCAGGCCAGAAATAGCTGTCAGACCCTTGTGTCCTGCTCCCCAGCTTGCTGCCTGCCTGTACAGCGTGGTGGGGCTGCGCTCTCCCCCATGCCAGAGCAGATGGCAGCAGTGAACTGTGCCTGCAGATGGCTCAGCTCCCACCAACTGCATTTCAGCCTCTCCTGCCACAACAGGGGTACCAGGAGGTAGAGCTGGGATGGCTCCCAGGAGCTGAGGGCAGTGGCTAACCCACAGCTCCCGAGCCTGCTCTCACTGCAGACAGCCCGTAGCTTGCTCTGTGCTGGCTTTGTCACATGGGCTGTGTGGCCACGCAGGCTGGAAAACTGGTGTGAGCAATATTATTTGTTCTCTGACCTGTGGGAATGGAGGTCAGACGGCTGTGAGAAACCTCTGCCACCCTTCCTGCCCCCCTTCCCAGGCATGTGGGGAGGTGCTGACAGGTCTTGTTTCATGTCACCTGTGTCTAGGTTACCCTGCTATTGCTTGCACAGCCAAGGCAAGTGCCAGACTGATGGCTCTAAGCCAGCTGGCTTCAATGGTTAAAAGTGCTGTTAAATATTTGCTCTCTGCCTGCGGTGCCACTGCTCCTGGAATGTGAGCCATCTATAAACAGCCCTGCACCCCACAGAGATGTTAGGCTGACGGGCTGCTCTACAAAAACACTTAAAATGAAACTATTTCAAAGCACAATCAAACAACAAATGGGCCTTGAGGGTTCACTTGCCATGTCTTCCTCCCTTGTGTCTCCCTGCTCAGCTGTGCTATGCCCATTCTGGCAGCACCATTATGCCAGGGGGAACAGGGCTGGGGCCTTCATGTCTCAAAGCACTGGGTCACCACTCAGCCCTAGTTGAGTCTGAGGCTCACAGAGTCCCAGGGTGAGCACTGGGACTGTATCAGTGCTTACTGCAAATGCGAGCATGTGCCGAGGTGTGGTTCCTGTCTCTTGGGCTCCCACAGGGGCTTGCACAGCCTGCTCCCCTCCCACCACTGCTATTTCCTCATCCACTCTGCAGATTTCCTGAGTCAGCAGTGCACACCATGCCTATCCTGCCCTGCAGCCTTCCTATCAAAGGGAGCTGCTGCCCTGCCAAACCCACACATAGAGGAACCAGGATGAGACCTGCTGCCGCAGCAGTCCTGCACAGGCAGCTGCTGTTCTCTTCTAACTCAGTCCAGGATTCTTCTGCCTGGCATTTCAGATGGGAAATGATTGCACTGATCCCAACATGCCAACAAGGTGCAACCCCTTCTGCTTTTGGGTCCATCCTAGCACCAAACACTGTACAAGCCTGTCATGTTCAGCAATTTTTAGATGATGAGGAGTCAAACACACCAGAATCCAGGGGAAAAATTATGTGCAACAATCAGCTACTTAATAGCTGCTTCAACAAGAGAAGTACAACTGATTGGTGCTCTCAACCAGCCATGATATTCTAAAGAAAGAGAAATGAGAAGAGAGAGGCTCATGAAAGCAGCTAAGAGAATTTACTTAATGCTCATTTTTTTAAAAACAGTTCCCACAGCTCAGTATTATGCTGCAGGCTCTACTGAGCACAGGCCTAGTGTGAGGATGGGAGTGCAGAGACACTGGATCCTGCTGAATCCCCACCGTGCAAGCACAGCCACAGCTTGCCTGTAGCAGAGTGGACAGTCCTGCTTAACATTTCATTTCAGTTGGACTGGTAACAAAAAGCCCAAGGCAGACAGATATGACTGCACACTTTGGCTCCACTGGCAAGACATACATGAGCACACAGGTAACTGCAAGGGAAGCACATTATTCCTTTAAACATTTCCCAAGTCACAGTGTAATGCTGTAGCTCATCTCTCTGCTCCAGCCAGTAAATGCAGAGGGATGCCAAGACCCTCCACTTGGCATCCCAAAGCAAAAAGAGCTCTGTGTCTTCCTTGGATACGCGCAGCACACCCTTTGAACTAGCTGGAATTTGTCCCTTACCTTCTCAACAGAGAGATCTGCTCTCCCTTTCCTGGCATATATAATCCTACCTTGTGGGCAAATGCTCTGATCTCATCTCATAAATCAGCGTAGGTAAGGTGCAGGAAGGGGTGGCCACAGGCACAGGCAGATAACAATTCAAACAGAAGTGATAACACATGCAAAGAACACTTCCCAAATTTATTCCCTCTTTAATATTAGTGGGGGGTTTATTTACAAGTCCCCTGCAGCTCAAGAGGGCTCTGCATATAAGCACAGCAAAACATCATCCTGCCATTGCTGCTCTCATGGCTGCAGAGGAACTTTTCCCAATTTTAAACACCTGCAACCTAATCATGCAGCCTGGAGAGTGCCAAAAAATGTGAGGCAGCCCTGAGGTAGGTCAGCCCCTTCCCCTCCACATGTGCACCCCTTGGCAAGTTTTTCTCAAGGGAGGACAGGGCTGGAGGGAGTTGGGTTGAGAGAAGCGCAGTGGAGGGGTTCACCAAACATCCAGCACCTGCCTGTGCGTGTGAACAAAGGCAGCATCAGTGCTGGATGCACAGTACCGACCCAGGGGCTCCACCAGAGACACGGATAAGGGTGGGAGCATGATCCAGAAGTGCAGTCAAGTTTGCAGCTCATGACAGCAGCTCACAGGCAGAGAGAGCTCTATGTAGGGAGAGGAGCTTGAACTGCTCCAGGACAGTGGGACATTAGCAGAGTTTCTATGGGCACTGATGCTGAATGGCACAGGCTAATCCCAGCACAGTCCAGTGGGAGATTAGATGGGGAAAGCAAGAATGAACACTCAAAACGCACATTTATTGGCATCAGAGGATTGTGCTGAGAGCAAAGCTTTGAACACAGATGGAAGTGAATGGGCACAGGGTACTGCAGACTGAAATACCTCAGCCAACCTGGATGGAGTGCAGCCCTCACAGAGCAGAACAAAGTAATCAGTGACAGTCCAGGTAGGCAGACATGAGCTCCCATTCAGTCCTAAGACCAAAACCATAGCAGCACCATGGCAGGTACATTCTCCTGGCAAGGCCTTCTCCCTGTACCAGCCTTGCTTCAACTGCTCAAGGCGAGTTCCCACCACTGTGGGGTTGGCAGGGACAGCTGGCAGGCTCTCAGGGCTGCCGTGGGGACTGGCCAAGCAGCGTTGCTGTAAGGGAGGCTCAGCTTTCACCAGGCCCTCTCTGCTGGGGTCCTGGCCAGCATCACTCTACCCCGCTGCCCGTCCCGCTCTCAGGCTCACCTCGTACTCCTGGGAGAACTTCAGCCCATCGTTGGCCTTGAGCCGGTCGATGTTGTCCGCGAGGTCGGTCACGGGGATGGGAGGGTGGTCACGCATGCCTGCAAGCGAGACAAGGAGGGAGGAGGGAGGAGAACGGTTACAGCTCCACACGGCCAAGGAAGGCTGAGCAAGAGCATGTGCACAGCAAACCCGGGAGGCGGGTGCAAGGCGGACACGTGTGACTATGTGAAGCGCCGGGCGGGATGGATGGGAAGCCGACGAGCTCACACGGCATGCGGCACACAGTCCCGGAGCACGTGGGGCGGTGAACAGAACACAAAGGTGATGTGCAGAATGTGCATGACCGGGTGAGCATGCTCGGACAGTACAGCCACCGGGCACACAGAGCAGGCCACGCAGTGGGCAGGGGCTCGGCCAGCCCCTTCAGGAACAGGCCGAGGATACGCTGCCACTGTGCTTCCTGGGCTCCCGCACGGGCTGAAGTTGAACACACTGATCCTCTGGTGCTCTCGCCGCCAAGGGCTTAGGCTGATCCTCCTGCTTACCCCTAACAATGGCATTAGCCACAAAGAAACTGTGACAGACCTGCAGTGAAACCTCTGCAGCGCATGTGCACAGCTTTTTGGGTAGGCAGATGCTGTCACAGTCCCCAGGGTGTTGGAGAAGGATGAGAAGGGCCCCACGGAAGAATGGCTGATCCCCTGGTAGGATATTGCACAACATTCTGAGAGCTGAGGAGCAGCTCTGCCCACAGCTGCGTAACTCTTCAGTGATGCTCCAGAGGCAGAGCCCGTTCCAGGGCCCAGAATCCAGCTCCTCTGGGCATCACCTGCAGTGATGTGCCCTCCAGCAGCTTCTGGGAGGCCGACGTGAGCTCGGATGCAGCTCAAGCCACGGCAGAAGTCCTGCCCTGGCTAAATCAGGGATGCAACATTACAGCTCATCCTGGGCACAGCTGAAGCCCTGCTCAGCAGAAAGGCCCAGAGGAGGGGATCCTACAGATCCCACACAGGGGACAGGTATTGTGGGGGTGTGTACGTGGGATTGGGAGGAGCCCTCCTGGGGCTTCAGAGCTTTGCCATCACAACCTCCTTCTCTGATGCTGAGATGCTGAACTGGCAGGAACGTGATTGTGAAACATGTCATCCAAATCCCAAGGCTCGTGACTCCATCGGCTGCTCTGTGGGTTTCCCAGAAACCCCACATGGGTAATGATGATTATTAATAGGCTGAAGCTGTTGACTCACACCCAGGGAGACAAGCTGGAGCACAGCCAGAAACTTCTCAGTTGCTCAGGAGGCTGAACACTGCCACAGATGGCAGTGAAGGGCCACTGAGGTGAGGGAGCAGTCCCCAGGCTGGGTACACACATTTTACACAGTGGTGACAAGTCATGAGGAGATAACATGGAATTATTACACCTCAGACCTCTGCATAAAACATCTGACATCACTGCACACAGGCAAGACCCCGATCCAACACACACTCTTCCTGCCATCGCTCGGCAGTGCAGAGCTATCCATGGATGGCCTGAGAACACACAGACAGGTGGAGAAGGAAATACCCCTATTCTGCCTTGTGCTGAGGTCCTCCTGCAGATGGTCCTGGTTTTGCCAGTTCATCCATCAGGATCCCCGAGGTGGCTGAGTAGGCCCTCAAAGGGACAGAGATGATGCTGGTTTTGGCACAATATTCTCACTCATGCCAGAACTCTGAGGCTGTAGCTCAGGAGCAGGCTTTGCAGAGCTGTCACTTATGAGTAACTGAATGATGAGAACAGTGGGACCAAGACAGAAGTGTGGGGCAGGAAGGAGAAAAAGACTGGAACACAGCCACAGTTTATGTTTCTTCCAACATGGTTATGTACAAACTACAGCAGAGCCATGGACCCCAGCAGAGCTGGAGACCTTCATCTCTGCTGAGAAACACAAGGTGGTTGCTTCAAACTTTTGTTTTGCCAGCCAGAGTAGTGTTGCAGCAACAGAAGAGCTGCAAGAGCAGGCGGGGAAAAAGAGGAGGCTAGAATCCCTTTGTGGTGAGCCTAGAAAAAGATCCATTGACAGTGCAGGGTAAGATGGAGATTTGTAAACACTGCCAGGACTTCTCCAAGCTCTTCCAATTGCTCTGGAAGAGGACAGTGAGCTCACCACGAGGCTAGAAGAGCTCAGAGGTCTCACAATGCCTGCAGGGACACACACTTTGAGCAAAGCCTTGGCTCTGCTCCCAAAGGAAGTATTTATCCTACATACTTCTCCCATTCCTGTGTGCATATAAAGATGCCTTGTACAACCCAGAGCAGGGTGGCCACACCTTTATGGCTGTTTGAGGATGAACTTGAAGCTCAGAAGTGATAAGGGGGCACTTTCATTGGCAAGCTGGCACTACTCCATCCGAGCTGCAAGAGCACTAAGTGCCTCTTTTGTGCCTGGGATTCTGGTACCAACACTGTGAAGCAGACCAAATGCAGGCAGTCCGGAGACCATCATGTGTTCTGTGACAGAGGAGACTCAGCCTAGTTTGTACTCAGTTTACCCGAGGTAGGAAGAGAGTGTGTTCAGCCACTGAAGAGCACCATTCAATTTGTCCATTTGGGGTTTTTAACTGGTCACTCCCTCTAGAATGGCCAAGGTTATCAGTCCCCAAGCAGGGCCAGCTGCAGGCCTGGCACCATGGCAGAGCCTGGCCTACCACTCGGAGGGGGTAGGAGGCTGGAGAGCAGGGGAAGGGCTGCTGCAGAAGCTTCCTGGCAGCCCATCACTCAGGGCCTTCCCTTCTGCACTGTGCTGCGGCGAGCTGCTGTAGTGCCGTGCGAGCAGTACCGAGCCTGGCCCCACACATCATGTCAGAAAGTGAAATCACTGCCATTTTACAGTCTGCTGTGAGTGAAGGTGATCTTCATGACATTGAAACAAAAAATACAGAGACGAGAGAGAAAGGGAAAGAAAAAGCAAAAGGTGTCGAAAGATAAAAACAGGAGTTAAAACTAACTTGAGATATTCGGGCAACAGGGGACACTGGCACCTGCAAAGAAAAGAAATGGGGCAAGAACAGAAATCCCATTAGCCTTTAGTCATCATTGCAGAGGTTCAGAGATGGAAAGACAACGAGATGAAGATGAAAAGCACCATATGCCACAGCACTGGGAGCTTCCCTCCTGCATAGGACCTGCCTGGCCCTAGGGGCTGCTCTGCAACTGGCTGTTACACAGCAGGCTGTTGGCTCTGGTCACTGCCATCCTCTGACACTGGCAAACACGAGGAGCTGGAACTACTTGCAAGGGAGTGAGTCCACAGGCCTTCATGTGCCACCGAGAGCTTCATTTCTCGCTGCACACCACTGGCCCCAGCCTCATGCCCCAGGGAAGCCTGCAAGGGCCAGTGGGGGGCAGATACAGGGAGCATCTGTGCTACTCGGTGGCCAGGGGGACTGCACTCAGCCCCAGCCACCTCTGCTCAGTGCCCCTGAGCCTCCAGCTTGCCCATAGCTCATAAGCAGCACAAGTCAGTCTCATTCCATGGTGTACTGGGACACTGCCCGGTCCTGTATCCTCTCAGTGACTTGGCACAGCAGCACGTTAGTACAGGGAGGCCAGCAGTGGGGAATAACCCTTGTCTGAAGTAAAAGCCACAAAATGAGAAAGCTTAATATTTAATAATAGTAGACCAATTAATTATGCATTAAACAAGTTTTCCCTGCTCAGCAAGCTCCAGCAAGGAGACCAACTACCAGGGCTGGTGGCCAGCACCTCTTGTCAATGCATCCTCACAGCACTGCCTTTACCTCCATCAGGTGACAGGGGCAACAGCTTGGGCCCACTGGGCTCGGTGGATTTCATATGCCTCATTAATGAGGACAAGCTCGTCAGAAGCTGGAACAGTCACGTCAAGCTGCATGACACCCAATTCTGCCCCTGAGAGACTCACAAGGGATGCAGTGGGGAGAAGGGAAAGAGGACAGAGTCCTGTCTCTTGGTAGAGGAGCATGGCCTGACAGTATCCCAGGGTCCTGATGCTGTCTCAAGTGAACTGGGCACTCTGGCTTGGTTTTGTCTCTCCAGAGAGCTCTGCAAACTTACTAAATGAGCAGCATCTTTGGCTTATCCTCACTCAGATAGGAAAACTAAATTTCCTGGCTCCCTGTCTCGCTGATGGTAATTTTTGAACCTTGCTACAGCTCTAGCAAGGGACATCCTTGTAAACACCCTGACCTCTCTGAAGATGGGAGCAGACACAAGACCGACTTGTCACAATCCTCCATGCAATGCAAACCACAAGCATACAGCAAAGATGGCTTTTGTGCCCACATGGAGACACGTCACAGAGGCCTGTCCCCATGCACAGCTGTCCTGTTTAACACTGTGCTCCTCCTCAAGAAGCTGCATGCTGTTGCAGACTGTGTGTGACCCCCCTCCCCGGAGCTGCTCCCGGTGATTTGCCCATTGAGATGTTTTTCCTCTGGCACAGGTGCCTCCCTTGCTCCCCGCAGCATTTTCCTCCCATGCTGTGACACCATCCTGTGCTGTGCTGTGGCCAATTAACGTACCAGCTCTGCTGGCAACTCCCAGCCTGC
The DNA here is from genome assembly GCA_013396955.1 of Regulus satrapa. Lineage (NCBI taxonomy): Eukaryota > Metazoa > Chordata > Aves > Passeriformes > Regulidae > Regulus > Regulus satrapa. The sequence continues at coordinate 560,059 of VWZN01019701.1, read as the reverse complement.
TGCTGCTGCCCACATGTGAGATCTGCCAGTGGTTCTGCCTGGGAGCTGCACTAACTACAGACCCCTGACAGCTGCCCTGGCATGGCTGGTGTAGCTCACCCCAGGTGTGAGCCAGGCTGCCGTGAGTGGCAACAGGAAAGGCTGTTCTTGCCCCCTCTGCCAGACACTGCAGTTTTACATCAGGAAATGGCCCCTTCAAAACTCCCCCGTTAGATGAAAGCTCTTAGATGAATGAGCAGCAGGAGGAAAAGGAAAGTAGGTTAGAGACCAGGAGGAGCTGCAAGTTAGAAGAGAGCTGCATGTGCCTCATTTGCTGCTGAACTGCTCCCTCCATCACAAAAGCCCAAGTGCTCCCTCAGTTCATCTAGGAGTTGGACTCTCTGAAAGGCTCTGAGCCTGTCTCTGATCACTACAATGACAGGTACTGTGCTTTTGGTGCCACCAGAGACGTGCAGACACAAAGCAGCAGCACAAGACCGTTCTGCAGTGTGAAGTACAGTTGCCTTCATGAGCTGGCAAAGCTACAGCCTGAGGCATCCCAGGCCAGTGAAAGCAGCATGCAGAGAATGGCTTTTACTGAACTATCATCCTCTGCACTGAGACCACCATGACTAGCAGAGTCCTTCAGTGGGCCACAGCACCGGTTGCAGAGCACTATAGTCTGCAGGTAGCTCTTCCCTTGACCCTTACTGAGCACAGCAGGAGAGTCAGCACACCGAAGATCCCAGAATGAAGCTGCTGGGATACCCTCAGTAGTGTAAGAGCTCTATGTACCTCCTGACTGCCCCAAATGCAGCCCACATGCCCAACACTGCACCAGTTGTGCTCAGCACTGAAGCTCAGCCAGGTGAAGCCAGTTCAGCACCTAGGAACATCCCAGGTATGGACACTCCCAACTACACGGAGGCTCCTCCCAGCTCAGGACAACTGTAATGAGCTTCACACTGTGTCTGACACACACCACTCAACAGGCCAGCCCCATCCAGGCTCCCCAGCCTCATGGGCCTGCAGTGACAGGGCCAGGGAGAAGGATTTGCAACGCAGAGAGCAGACACCTGGACGTCCTTGGTCTAAAGCCCACTCTGTGTCACTGTGACTGAGGTGGTGTGGATCTCCTGGAGGGTGGGAAGGACTGCGACTCTGCCTCTGGCATGGGGACATGGAGGAGTGGAACCAGAAGAAGCAGGATTCAAGAGGATGAGCTGCTCCTTACCTGGAGTCTGGTAGTTGAGCCGCCTCATCTCAACTGGGTCAGATGAGTGGGCCAAGAGTGAGTCCTTCAGGCCGATGGAGTGCTCATCCTTGGAAGAGGGGGAATGTGCCCTTTTCCTGTGGACAGAGAGAGCAGACACAAGCAGGTGAGTTCTGGCAGAGACTGGCATGAATCACCCTAGGAAGCAATCTGGGTCCCTGTGTCCCAAACACCCAAGTCCATCCCAGGCTCCCAGGGCTCTGGCTACATCATATCATCTTTCATGCCTCCAATTTCCCATCTAGGAAACAGGAAAGATTATATATAAGCAATGTCAGATGTTTGATTAGTGAGGCAGTTTTGAAATGTGGTATTTTGCATAGTATTTATTAGAGAAAATGCAGATGGATGCAAGATACTGTTTCCTCTTACTGTCTCTAGGAACTATTTCCTGTAGTGGAAGGATATAATAAAATATTTTTTCAAGTATTAGAAATATTTAAATATAGAATGCTGTAATATAATAGTGTAAAGGCTCTTCAGGGTGTGTTTTATTGGGCCATTAATACATGTCTTGAATGGTTGAAGGCACCCAAGGCGTGTATTAATGGAACAATAAAATACAATGTTGTCTCTTCATGCTATATTTATGCCTAAAGCGATGCCACCACCTCAGGCTCTTGCTGGAATTCACAGGCAAAGCAGGGACAGATCCAATCAAAAAGTGGACAAGTGAATAATAAGGAAAATATAATACTGCAAGCAGGGTTTCTAGTGAATCTCTAGGTCCCACTTCTAGCTCTAGATTACAAATATGGTGGGGATACCCAAGGGCTGGAGAAAGGTGTTGGGCAGGAGCAGCACAGCAGTTTTCTCTTCTGAGCTTTTGCTGACCCTGGCACTTGGCCAATGCACTGAGCATGCAGGAATACACAGGGGCTTTGTCTTTTGGCTACAGCCCCCAAATGGATTTTGCCTCTGCTGACCTGATGTTTCCTGAAAGAGAGGGAGTTGCAGCACTGCTGCTCTGCACAAATGCCAGCACATTTACCAGCCTACAAATGGCAAAAGTCAGTCTCTGCTTAGGACCTCCTTGTGAGGCACCTGGAAGCACAAGAAAGGGCTGCCAGGTTCTGCACAAAGGCAGCTGCATCCCTGGATGGTGGTGACCCTGAACCATGCATGATCCCAAATGCTCTCACAGGCACAGGGCGCTTTCACTTCCATCAGAGGTTGGGCATGATGAGAAGCACTTAGAGAAAATTTAGTACATAAATCATGAGTGAAACCTGTGTGTGTTCCTTGTGTGGCCCAGCCTGTGAGCAAGCTCCATCTGCAGCCCGAGGCTGCAGCAAACACTGGATTTGCTCAGTGGGGAGAACCAGTTTGTGAGTCTTACACTACTTTGAGGCATCTCAAAATCTCAGAAGCCTTCCAGCTGCCTGGACCAAGACAAAAGAGCTGAAGGACTAAGAACATTGATAGAAAGAAAGGGGAATACACAGCCAACAAATAAACCTCCTATCAGGAGCACAGCAGGATGTGCAATGTGCTACTGTGTACCAGTCCTCAAGCAAATTGGGCCATCTTTCTTCAGGAATGGGCACGGCACATAATTAAACTTTATCTCTGTCTCATTAGCCCAGTCAGGGCAACTGCTAAACCATCCTCCAGATCCCAAGCTCTCCACTGCTGCTCAGCTTCAATTCATTCCCATTTACAGACTTGCCATTGTGAATATTACACAGATACCTTTGGGAGAAAATGTCTCCACAGAGAGACTGTACAGCCAAAACCACAGCATCACTCTGAGCCCATGGGTGATTCTGGAAGAGGATATGCTGCTCTTCCATGGGCTAGGATGCAGCAGGGACATGTGTGTCAGGTCTGGGCACTGCAGGCTAGTGCTTCCTGGTGCTCTACCCACATGACTCCAGGACAAAGCAAAACTAAGGCAAGGTGGGAATCTATTCTACGGGGCCCTGGTACAGAAATCCTCTCTGGGGCCAATTTCTCTCATTAAAGTCCAGCAAACATGTTGTTTCTTACAGTTGCCCAGTATTCCCTCAAAGCTTCCTCATTAGAGACTGCAAGAATGCACCTGCATTCTTGAGGGAACAGCTCTCAATCTGAAGTGACTGAGAAAACAAAGGGACCCCTATAACTGCTGTTATTGTCAGGTGTTTTTGATTTTTAATTTAATTGCAAAAGCAATCTGGGAAGTCTTTATGTTGGAACTTCTCCCTGAGAGCTGTGAAAGGCTGACAACTGCCAGGAGGCTGATACCTTTGAGTAAACAAAGTCTTTGTAAACTCTGAAGGCTGGTATGCTCCACACTCCCAAAAACAAAGATGCCCCTTGGTAGCTTCAGGCTTGATTTTTAAAAAGGGAAATGGACTTGAAATCTTAGGAAAACAAAAAGATAAAATGGATTCATACCTTTCTTGCTTACTAGATCCAGGGAAAAGCAGGAACAGAAAAAAGGAGATGATCACTGTCACAGAAAGGCACTGACTGCACATGCACAGCAGAACTCCATTTAATCAGACAACAAAGGCAGCTCCCTTCCCCAGCTAGAGAGACATATGTAAATAGAGAGCCCAAGAGGAGCAGAACCTCAGAGCTGAGCTGATAGAGAATGACCTACTGTAATTGAACAGGCTACATGAACACATGCAAATGCAACCCATGGCTCCTCCGGAGGACTAACAATCATCACACGCTACAGTTACAAATGGAGCAGGGCTGCTCTGCCAGGTAAAAGGAGGTGTCTGCTCCCACAGGGAGCACAGTGTGAGGGTGGATCTGATCCAGTAGTCAGGACTGAGAGGTCCCAGGAAGAGAACTCCACTCTGATTTCAGCATGCCACATCCATGCCCTGTTCTCATCACCAAGGTCATGTTCTTCAGTCAAAATTCACAGGAGGGGGGGGACAGCTGCCATAGATCAAGCAGGCAATTTCTATGGAGAACCGGTACTAGAGAAGTTCCCGAGGCTCCCAATCCAAACAGAGAGCAGTCAGACTGGCTTTATGGACAAAGCTGCTCTTTTCTGTCCCACTGTTCATATGCTTCCAGAATCCACAGCAGCTGTGTCCTGGGGCTGGTATCAACTACCTTCTGCATACCCAGCCCTTCTGCTCTCTAACAAAGCAGCCTTCTGCTGTGCTAGGTAGAGACCTTCCTCCTCCCCACTACCACCAAGGAATGTGTCAGAGCACCCTGTATCTGAAGGCTACAAGTAAGGCCCTGAAGGTACCAGCGCTTCCAGTGCTCGTGCCGTAACTGCCATGTCCCAGACTGGATCTCACCTTTTGAAGAGAAGTATGGCAATGACGATGATGATGATTAATATCACAGCCAGGACGGGTCCCATCACCCACAGCATCTCTGGTTCATCCTGCTGCTTTGCTGATGCCACTTCCATCACGATCTCATCCGAGTAGGGGCTGGCTGCATATCTCTTCTGAACAGCACAAGCAGGAGAGGGAGAGAAAAGCAAGCATCCATTATGCTAAAGCAACAGCTACATCCCTAAAATGCCGAGGTTTCCCCTTGCTTCTGGCTAGCAGAGAACGGTCAAGCTTCTCAAACCCCAGCAACATACCCTGAGATACTCCAACCCTTGGCATCAGTGGAGGTCATGCTGTGGCAACAGTTTCTGCCTGGTCTGACACATTCTGGGTGCCAGCAACTTTGCTGGTGTGAAACTGTTCCAGTGCCAGCAACTTCATGGCTGACAAACCTGACCTGGAGGTGCAAAATTGAAGAAGCCCAGCTAAGAACCACTTGCCAGCCTTGGATTCTCCTGGAGTCAAATCACAAGCTTTTGAATCCCAACCAATTCACAATGGGGCTGGCTGATGATTCCTAAGTGGTTTACAATACCTGCTATGCTGATATCAACGCATCTCTTCAGGATAGAGTTATATTAGGAAAACCCCTGCTGAGTGAGGTGGGTTTTCTTGACGGAATGAAATGACAGGAACATTTTCTACCTGATGTCTTTGATAAACAGATCTTAGAAAGAGGCTCATTCTTACATGTTCCTTTCCTTTCTGCAATGTGGCAGCCCAGTGATTTACAACCTGAAGGGACAGCTTTCTAGCCCCACTAGCTAGACAGAATCAGCAGAGACCCAAACCCTTCCTGCAGAAAAATGACACTGCAGCTGGTGTTCTGCTGCTGTTGCTAAGGCTTATGGAGCTGTGCTACACCTTCACAGTGCAGAGTTGATGGGTCAGAAGAGTTAAATGCTGCAAAAAAAAAAATTCCTTTCCCCCTATTAGAGAGGGCCAGAGCTGTATCAGTTCCATGCCTGTGGCTTTTGAGCAGCACCTGCTGCCAGGCATTAAGGAGTCAGAAAGCTCTGCTCCTGCCATAGGAAGGTTCGGTCACATAAGAGGTACCTGTGGATCTATAAATCTCCTGGAGATTTAAGGCTGGAGTTTAAACAAGCACTTCATGTCTTCACATATGTGAGGAGAAGAAAGGGAAAAAATCAAGCCTGCTGGTGTCACACAAATGCACATCTTGATCTACTCTCACAGGTGCCCTTGATCGCAGCCAGGCTGGTTTCAAACATGTGTGGTGTACAGAAAATGCTCTTATCTGGGACATCCTTCTGGCAGCACACACTAGTTCAGCATCCTAGCTGCTCTCAGATTTATCAGCAGAGGTGCCACTGTCTGGGAAAGAAGCGTAGGGGGTGGTTGCCACTTTGTGAAACCTTTCAGCCCTACAAGAGTTTCAGAATCTGAAATAGCTGCCAGCTCCTGGTTTAATTCTGCTCTTACAGGAGGTCTGTGCAGGACCACTGCAACCCATCGGACTGTTCCTACACCCGTGTCCAGTTCAAACAAAAGGACAGGGAGTCAGCTACAGCTCTGAGTGTGGCACAGACAAGAAAGCCTGCGAGTCCCCTTCTCGGGCAGGTGGCTACCTCTGTGAGGGAGGCTAAAAGGCTTTGCCTGTGACTCCCCAGGAAGGTCAAGGCAGTGGTGGGGGAGGGAAGGAGCACATGCTGATGTGACCATCTCCAAAATGTTGTTCGAGGGGTAAAGATACATATTTTTTCAGCCACACTTTGGAGGCGTCGCCTTCCAAGGGAAGTCAGACGCAGAAGCGATCAGAAGGACTGTTATCTCAGTGGCATTTCCACAGACACACTGCGAGGTCCAGGTGCCCCTGCTCCCAGAGACGGTGTTTCAACCACATTCCCTATGCCTTTGAAGAAGGGCAATGTTATGCTCTCCTGCTGACTCTAGAGATACAGCAAGCAATTTGAGAAGAGCTGGGCGGGGGGAGATAGTGCACAGCCTCGGACAGAGTGCCTCATGCTCCATGTGATGCAGCAGGGGATGCAGAAAGATGGTCTGCAGGAGCACTACTGCTGACTAGTGGCTTACTAGAGGGCTGAGGCAGGTCTGTGCTAGTGAGGAGATGATGACTGTAGTCGGGATCAACTAGTTAAGGTCACCTCTGCTTGAAAGGGATTGTCAGGATAGTGCATCTCAAGGCCTCTGCCTTACCTTGTTAATCCGTGACTCTTCCCTCACCAGTGTGCACATCTTGCCACAAGAACACGTGAGATGGATGAGTAATGAAGAACTCAACCAGCTCTAATGGGCCATTACAAGCAAATGAGGCTGAGGAAGGAAGCCACAGCTTGGAATCCAACCAAAGGATTTGGCGCATCTCTATTATTTGCGTTATTTACACACTGGCTGCTGCTACTGCTGCCACCACCACTCCTGCTCTGTGTTTCCAGCTGGACATTGATGCCCATGTTGAGCTGTGCTGCTCCTTGCTTATTGCATAAGCCTCTCCTGTGTCCAGACCCCATGTGCTGCTGGCTTCTAGCAGGGAGACGTGCAGGAGCAGGAATGCCCACACAGCAGGGAAGTGTGCACCTTTACCTGGCTCAGGCACTGTAATGGGAGACAGTTTGCTTCTCCAAATGCCATCTCAAAGTGAAATTCTGGGCAGAGAAGCACCTGTGAGGGCAGGTTTGTGGGGGAACATCCTGATCACTGCAGCATCTCAGCAGTCACTACGTGGGGTAGGATTTTGTAGACTGTTTTCTACAGACACTTGAACCAAAGCAGAATGAGAACCCATCCCAACCACATGCCAAGCTCTGCTCTGAGCACAGCCCAGCAAGTCACAACTGAGCTTGTGCAGAACGCGTGTGCTGACATTGTCCTCCGCTCTCATCTGTCATGTGGAACACACGGTGCCATTTCCCTCCAAAAACACCATTTATCAAGTCAATTCCCACAGCCGCCTCAGCTCGTTCAGGCCAGCGGGGCAGCCTCGCTCCTCCCTTCACAGAAACCTGTCATCCCACCTCGCAGCAATTGCTCGCCCTGCCTGCACTGAGCCCAGCTCAGCTCTGCCAGGACAGGCTATGCCCCCCACACAAAGCCCTTACCGTGTCACCATCCTCCAGCGAGGCCAGCACAAAGCAGCGATAGCTCAGGTCTTGAGACAGAGGCTTGTTGTAGAAACCTTTGTAGTTTTTCTCATCCCCCAGGGTGAAGGTCTCGGGCAGCACATCCACTTGAGCAGCAATGTAGGGCTTGAGTCTGTCTGCCTGGCGTCGCTGCCGCCTGCTCTGACTCCCTTGGCTTATGGCCTCCAGCAGCTGGGGACAAACAAGGAGCCATCACTCTTGCTGACAGCATGACACTGCCTCACACTGCCACCTTGCTGGCTGTGGCACTCGGCAGGGGTGAAGGGAAGGGAGCAGAAGATAACTGGGCTTGATTTGTATCTGGTGGTACTAAGGAAGCTGAGGTAAATATTATCCATTTAACCATTGCTGGGGCATCTGTCTGCAGAACCTCACTGCAAGAACCTCCACTAGGATCTCAGCTTTGGGAGCGTCCTGGGAAGCTGACATTGTAAATGTTAGGGCTGAGACAGCCTGGCTGTGACTGTCCCCCTGAGTTATGTATCCCAATGGGTTGTGAGGGAACCAAGCCATGTTCTGTGGCCTAATTATTGGTCTGGACAGCAACTCATGCTCTCTACAGACACTGGATGTGAATTACAGCTGACGTTTAGGGAAAAAGTGACATTTGCTCTGTCTTCCCCTTCTGTCAGTGCCTCTGTATCTCACCTGCTGCTGTGTTGCAGGCAGAGCTTTGTTTAAACCACACAGAATGGTAACAGATTTTATGGAATGTTCAGAGTAAAAATGGCAAATTTCATAGTCACAGCTTCATGAAAAAGGATATAATGCCCAAAAAATCCAACTGCACTGCTAAGAATGACTCTCAAATGTTTAAAGGTATTTTTTTTTCCAATGAATAAAAATGAACATCAAGTTTAGAAGAGAAATTCTAATTCAAATTGAACAAGGAGGGATGAAATACATTTCACGCAGAAATGTATCAATGCAACATTGTCAGGGCAGACAGGGAACATCAGAGGGGCTAGAGACAGTGATGCACACACAAAGTCACCCTGCTGAGCTGGGCTTACTCCCCCTGAGGAGGAAAAGCTGGGTAACAAACCCCTCACTCTTTCCCCTTAACAGTCCATCCATGTCCTCTTATCAGTACTCACATAGAAACAATTTAGGAAAACTATACCTTCTGATTATAGTATCATCAGAAAAAAAAAAAAAGAAAATAGGAAAAGAGGCTGGAGAAATCTTAGTTTCACAAATGCCATTGTAACCCCAAGGAGAAAAAGCAGAAAGGTAGTTTTTAGAGTGTGGGGTTTGCTTCCTACATCCATCCCTTGCATGTGGCTGAGATCACAGCTGAGCTCTTTGGGGCAGAAAGTGAAGCTCTACGTGCATGTACACAAAACCACAGGACTCCAGTTGTGGTTAAGGCTGCTGGAGGCTTCTGCCACTTGTACATGTAATACACAGCAAAAGACTGCATCAGAACTAGGCCTACAACGTTCAGATCCTGAAAAAAATTAATATTACCTGTGCAAAATTAATTCAGCTGTCTTATGTACGTGCATTGTGCTGCACCCTTGACTGCAGAGTCACAGACTATCTTTTCTTTAAGTTCCCTGCTTTGTTCAATACACAGGACAGACAGTGTTTAATCAAAGAGCAGATATTCCACATTTTGTTTTCTTCTTTGCATTATGCAGCCTGAGGCTTTGTTTATTGCTTACTATTCAAATTCAGCTCTGAAGACAAAATTAATAATTTCCTCATGGGCTTTTCCATGGTGCTGATCACTATACTATTACAAGTACTTCACAAACATTAATGATCTTATCTTCCAAACACCCATATGAGTCAAGATAAAAGTGATTATCCCAACTTTACAGATGGAGAACAGAAACACTGCAACATTAATGTTAAAAATGTCCACTGAACTTGAATGTCAAATTGAAAAGACATCAGCTTGTTTTGTTTTTTGAGAAAACTTAGTATTTTCCTTATAGCACTAACTGTAACCAGCTCCTATTGACTTTCTGTGCAGCTGGGGATGCTTAGGCTTGGAAATGAGAGCTCCAGGATGTAAAACTGAGCACTCAAAAAATCACAATATGCAAGACACTGGCTGCTAATGAAAACTTTGGCGTATATAATTTGCCTGAGGCTGGATGAGACAGAGACAGAAACTAGTTATTTCGACAGCTTTCAACCATGTAAAGCTGAAAACCAAACAACTTTTCTCATGCTGGTCTTCTTTTGCTTGTGACTTTTGTGATGCTGGAAAACTTCTACAATGAAAATATGCAGGAGACCTGTGGGAGATGCTTCTCCATCACACAGCTGTGGTCATTTGCAGAAGAGAACCACTAATACACATTGTGGAGCTGGAGCCTCACAAAACCGACTGTGATGGTGTAAATAAAGCCAAGGGCTCACTTACAGCTTCTGCTTGTCATTTCTGAGTGCTTCAAGCTTGCAACTTTATTCTGTTAATGGATTTCTCTGTGCATGATTTCTTGGAATTATTCCTTTACCCTTTGGAGGTGGTGGTGTGTTTGAGGAAGGAAGAGCCCACAGAGCCCTTGTGTGGGAGTCTCCTGACACCTGCACGTGTTCCATGCCTTGGGTGTCAGAATGGCTTGGGCTGGTGAATGCTCAAAGCCTTTAACAAGCAGGTGTGAAAGGAGCTTTGCAGGTTTTGTTAGATAGAAGAATGAACTCTTTATCTACACTGCAGGCTTAGGTCCTCTCCAGAGAGGGAAAAGCCTCCTGACAAAAAAGCTTAACAAACTGAAACCGATAATTTTCTCTCCTAGCTTGTTTTCAATATCAGCATGGTCATTTCATCTGAAAAAGGCTGTAGGGACTGTACGATCTGTCCTGCCCAGAGCTCTGAGACACTCAAGTGTGGTCTCTGAAGGTGGCACATTCTAGGAGGTGGCTCCTCCTTAGCTTGACTCCAGCCTCCTTCCTACATGGTATTGTAAAAAAAGGCTGGGTGGGCACCCATCCCACAGCCTGCACCTGTGTTATTGCATCCATGCTGCTGCCAGGAGGCCTGGGCAAAGTGTGCCGGGCTGCTTGGGAATCATTTCCATCACAGCAGCTGCTACAGGTTCCTACCTGGTCCAGCTCCATCTCATCAGGCGTCCGCCACCGGGCCGTCAGGGTGCTGGTGCTCTGGTCTGCTGGCACAACCACGATGTAGTACCACCTGGGAAGGAAGGAAGGAAGGAGGGAAGGAGGGAAGGAAGGAAGGAAGGAAGGAAGGAAGGAAGGAAGGAA